>LZPO01017395.1:272657-284549 GCA_001675575.1 Neotoma lepida
ATCTTAGTGTATAAATCTAGAACCTGGTCATAGGGTCTGGACCCATTAAATCTGCAATCTACTTGAAGAAAAAGAATTACCTGAAGACCTCCCCATGGATCCTTTAGTTAGTGACCGTGCTGGGATGCCCAGAGAGATGGAGTTTTGGTTGTGTGGAAGGGTTGGAGGGCTGAAGAAAGCTATCTAACATGAGTGTGTGTATATGTGTGTGTTCAAGCCATAGCATGGGTGTACATATGCCATAGCATGTCAGAGGACAACCTCAGGTGTCTATCCTTGCCTTCAACCATGTTTGAGACAGAGTCTTGCTGCTGTTGCCTGTGTCAGACTAGCTGGCCCATGCTTCTGACAATTACCCTATCTTCCTTCCTATCTCCATGTAGAGGTGTGCTGGGATTACAGATATTTGTGCTATTTTGCTTGGTTTTATGTATGTCCAGGAACCCAAACTCAGGTCATCAGGCTTGCAGAGCAAGCACTTTGGAGTATACCAAGCCTCCTTCTCCTCCTCCTCCTCCTTTTTCTCCTCCTCCTCCTCCTTCTCTTTTTCTTTTTTCTCAAAGCTGGTTTATTGTGTAGCCTTGTCTGTCCTGGAACTCTCTCTGTAAACCAGGATGGCCTCAAACTCAGAGATTTGCCTGCCTCTGCCTTCTGAGTGCTTGGATTAAAAGTGTGCACCACAAATGCCCGGCTCTGAGCCATCTTCTAAGCACCCTACCTTTTTATTTTTCTCTCTTACTAGGACCTAGGGCTACCCAGTTAGGCTAGTTTGGCTGTCCCTCAAGCCCCANATGTCTGCCTATTTCTATCTCTCTGGTATGGGATTATAAGTGTGTATCAACGTTTCAACTTTTTACATGGGCTATGGGATTGAATTTAGGTCTTCATGCTTGTACAAGCACTTACTGACTGAGCTATCTCCCCAGCTGGGAGCTGTCTGACTTCTCTCTCATCTGGATCACTGTCATTCATTTTGTAGACTCTTTCTGGCTGGGCTCGCCTTTTCTCAGACCACTCTAAGGTCAGAAGCTTGTGGGTTTCAGCATTTACCCAGGATGGATCTGCTCTGGCAGGGTCGGGCAGCCAACATCGGGTACCTGGGCCTGTGTGTTTGGAATTGCTGCAGATGTTTCCTGACTGATGTCTTGAGCTCTTCTTGCAATTAAAGATTTTATGGAGGAAAGGAGCCTATTTAGCTATAAAGTGGAAAAGACAAGTGTTGCCCTTTGCTTTGGGACTTTGGGCAAATCATATAACCTTTCTGAACTACTTTTTAGGTAAGATTATCCATCCAAGCAGGCATGGGCACTCTGCCAGCTTGTCATCTAATCAATGCTTCTTTTAGGAAACACCAAGGTGTGTGTGTGTGTGTGTGTGTGTGTGTGTGTGTGTGTGTTACCAGCTATGTACAGCATGAAGTTCTGTGCCTCTTGCTTTGCTGATGGGAGATGACACTATCAAGTGCTCTGATTAGTACAAAGAGGAAATGGTGCTATTATTAAATGCCACCCCTGTAATCACTTTCCCATGGACTGCTTCAGTGAGGCCCCACAGGAACCCTCTGTGGCTGGCNTTATATTTCACTTTACAGTTCAGGAGATGGACTCTCCCAAAGGCAACTTGCCAGCACCTCCANGTGAATCATGCATGCACCTGGTATCAGACTTCACCTCTACCCGACTCCAAGTCCTCACCCATTTCGTGATTCCGTCCAGCTTTTCAGCTCAAATCTATTCTGTTCACTAAGCAAAGAGGGAAAGCATGGGGAAGATGGAAATGTGCTTGTCCCAGCCTGTGTGGGCAGTAGCAACTCCCTGTTTATATTAGTTATGATTTTTTCCTCTGTAAATAGTGCTCTGGGGTAGAGATTATTCATTCTCTAAAATTTTATTGAGTTCATTATATCCAAAGCACTGGCTCAGATTCCAAGGCAGTGCAGTAATTCAGAAATTCTCCTTCTTGTTTGCCATGTTTATAGGGAAGTGGAGCATTTTGTGTGTGCTCAAGTCTGGGTCCTGCTGCTCAGGGCTCCCGAGAAGCTTTGTCATATCCTGTATCTTTGCCTCACATGTATGTGGCCATTCATGTGCTTATTCATGCCATGCCTTCACACCATATCTCTGGTGTGTGCGGCTATGTCCTGGTGGTGCTTGGAGGAATGAGAAAGAATCTGGTGACCTAGAGTTTATGTCACATGTAAAGACATAAGTATATCCTGGAGATTGGAAACTGGGAGTGATTTGTTTTCTCCCCAGGGCATGTGGTAACATTTGGGGGCATGTGATGGTTCTGTGTGTTGCTACTTGTGTTAGTGGGTAGAGATCAAGGGCACTGCAAAATTCTACAGTGCACAGGACCACTCACCCTCCCCACAGTATTATCCAACCCATGTGTTAGTGGTGCTGAGGTTGAGAAGTCCTGGTACATCCCAAGGATGTATTGCCCAAAAGCTATCTGGACCTACCAGTACAGTGGGTGANAGTTGCTGAGTGACACCACAGAGGGCCCTGGTGTGTAACTGGATGCTCCAAGGGCTATGGGATAATTGAGGGGGATGATGGTGGGTGAGTAGATGCCATCAAGGATGTGGGAAGAATTGAGGGGATGCTGGAGCAACCATGAGGCATCATGAAGCTTAGACAGATGGAAGGATGGGCACAGCATGGCCAGGCTGAGGCTGAGAGTTGGGCGGGGAGCATGCCCTGTGGTGGAGCAGAAGGCTGTGTTTGGAGAAGTGGAGATCCTGGACTGTAAGTGAAAAGGGTACACTGTAGACTCTGGGGTGGAGGAAGGCCCGGATGGACAGTGTTTCAGGAAGATTTGACCACAGTGGTAGCAGAATTGGTTGGAGAAAGGTTAGCACAGAGACCCCAGATGGGTGAAAAGGAGCATGCCGTGGTGGCAACTTGTGCATGAAGGACAGAAATACTGCCAGTTACTAGCCTGTTTCTCACTTTACCTGTGTGTAAGTTGGGTGCAAGGAGATGAAATNCTTTAGCTTTTAAATGTAGCTGAAGTGATGACAGGACTCAGGGAAGAGAAGGCGACCTTTATGTGGTGACATTGAGAATGCACCGTGTTCTCCCAGNTCCCACAGGCAGGAGCTGTCTTTAACTCCTGAGTTACAGAGGAGGAAGCCCAAGGTCGGGTCCTGGACATAGCTGAGCAGGCATTACTTCGAGGAGCCTGGCACCAGGATACATGCTCCCAAGCTCAAGAAGTGCATGTTTTAGGTGTGAGGCCCTGTAGCCTGTCCCAGGGGAGAAAGAAAGGATGACTCNGGCAGCATCAGAAAAGAGGTGTGCTTATGATGTGGCTTCAGGCTGAGAGCCGGAGTTCTGTGGTGTCAGAGATCCTAAAAAGTTTAGTCCTGTGACATTTTTAGGCTTTCTTCCTTGGAGCCCATCTTTACTACATAGAGGATCTGCCTGCCAGCCCAGCGCTTCCTCAAGATCAGCGTTGATGGATTTCCTCCTGGCTACAGGCTTAATCAGTGTTGCACTGTAGCCCACTCAGTGAATTGTGTGTGTGTTCATGTGTGTGTGTGTCTGAGCACACACATACATATGTATATACATGTGAATGTGTGCATGCATGTGTGAATCCATATGTGCATATGCATTTGTATATGTGCTCATATGTATACATAGATACATGTAAATGTATATGTGTATATGGATACATGTACATACGGGTATATATATCTTTATATATGCATATGTGTTTCTGAGTGTGTACATGCACACACACACACACACACACAGACTTGTGCCTTCTCTGTGTGCCACTGAGATCTCAGAAAGAGCACTGTTCTTTCTCTCTGCCTCATGCAGCCAGGGGCAGTATATAATGTATTTAAATACATTCAATGAGATGCATGAACAACAATAAAAAAATCCTCCTGGAAGCTGGGTTTCCAGCTGAGTAGCGGGTCCCCTGTTGGCATGTGTCACAGCCGTCTGGCAGCCTGGCTACTTTTATCAAGGGAGGAGAAAGCACGTAAGGAGAGGAGGGGAAGGGAGCGTGCCAGTGAGAAAGGGTGTCGCAGCAGAGTGGGCTGGTGGGAAATGGCCAGGAACACTAGCATAAGACAGAAAACACACTTAGCTCACATGACTCCACCCTAGGAATAAACACATCTCACGCTGAATTAACTGAGTGTGATGCCTTCTCTGATGCTTTTGACTTTCCCCCTTTCTGTTACTGCTGGACCAGCCTTGCAGAATTAGGATGTGGGCTTCAGTAGGATGGAGTAGAAGACAGAAGAACATGTTTGAATAATTTTTGTTTCCCTTAGGGGCTGGGGCGATGGCTTGGTAAGCACAGTGGTTGCTAGAAAGCATGAGGACCTGAATTTGGATCCCCAGCATCCACCTAAAAACTGGGTGTGATAACCCATGTCTGTAACTCTGGCATTGAGAGCCAGGGACAGGTAGATCCTAGGGCCTGCTAGTCAGCCAGTCTAGCTGAAACCTGGAACTCCAAGTTCAGTGAGAAACCCTCAAAAAATAATAGGGAGAGTGATTGAGAAACACTCCCAACATTGGCCTCTGGGTTTACATACACGTGTGCACACACATGTACGCACAAGCGCGCACACGCGTGCACGCACACACACACACACAAAGGAGGGAGAGAGGGAAGGAAGGAGAGAGAGAGAGAGAGAAAGAGAGAGAGAGAGAGAGAAACAGAAACAGGGAGGGAGAAAGGGAGAGAGGGGAGGAGGAGGAGAGAGTAATGTTTTTGTTTTGTTTTTAAAGAACATTTTCTCTTGGTGTCCTGCTGTATGGCAATGTTAAAGTGATAATCTGAATTCTTAGGGCAGAGACTATAGTATGACTGGGTCTAGGATAGTGGGTTTTCCTCAAGGAGACTTACCGTTCCTGCTGAGGGCATTCAGCTGCAGAGTGGGCTGGGAGGAAATGGGAGGGCATGTTAGGAAGCAGAGATCTTACAGCTTGTCTAGCTGCATGAGGCTCTGCTTTCCTGTACTTCCTGAGGCATGTGTCTCTATAACAGTAATAGAAGTGTTAGTTGCTTGTATTAAGTGGCCTTCTCTAGGTTTTGTGTGTGTGTGTGTGTGTGTGTGTGTGTGTGTGTGTGTGTATTCAAAAGATAGTCCAAAAAGCTTCAAAATAGCCAGGTGGTGGCGGTACACTCCTTTAATCCCAGCACTCCCAGTGGGAGGCAGAGGCAGGCCTGTGATCTCTGTGAGTTCTAGGCCAGCCTACTCTACAGACCGAGTTCCAGGATAGCCAGGGCCAGATAAACCTCCACCCCGAAAAGCTTCACTGTCTGTCTGTTTGCCTATCACCATTAATCTTGCTCTGTAATCTCTGAGACCATGCAATTATAGTGTATAACACTTCCTGAAGATACGTTAGAGGCTTCTCAATGCTACCTATAACTCCATCCCTGTAACTTCTGCCTCTGAAACTCCTCTTCTTAGTGGGTACTTTTCCTGGCTGAGTGGTCCATCAAGTGTCTCCTTCAGTGCACAGAGTAAGCTTAAGTTATGTGCATCGAAAGCAATGTCTGTCCCTTCCTGCTTGCTCAGCAGAGTTGCACAGGAGAATGAATACTAAATAGGGGAGGCGAAGGGCCCAGTAGTAGCGTCTGGCTTTTGAGAATTTAATTATGCCTCTCGTGACAAAGCTAGATCTCTGCTGTGTGGTGTTATCACCGTTTGCTCTTTATTAAGGCCAAGATGACATGCTCTATCACACATGGAAGTGAAGAAACACAAAGCAGGGCACAGAAGGGCCAATCCCAAACAGCAAGTGATTTCAGTCCTCTCCGCCCAGCCCTCTGTGTAGCTCATGTCTTTGAAGACTTATTATTCCCTCCAAAAGGCACTCCAGAATTTATTATTTTGGCTAAGAGTCATAGATAAGAAGAAAGAGGAGTCAACGTGTATTATAGGCTCTGCCACACACTAGGTGAGCGAAGATGGCAACTACTTAAGTTCCTCAGCCTCCGTTTAGTTTTACTTGTGTATCAGTTGTTTCCTAGTGTTGCTGTGAGGGTGAGAAAGGGTAATATATGATCGAGTGCCTGGGAATTTCAAGATTCTCTGCAGATTACACTCGGGTGTCCAAAGGAGCCAGGCTCTCCTCTTTATTTCTATCCAAACTCATAGAGAACCTGGGGTGAGGATCTACTTTGGGTTTACTCTGTATTCGTAGCTCCTAGTACAGTGCTCACTATTCCCCAAATACATACAGAACTGGGAGAGTTTGCAAGTTATCTGAACCAATCTCTAGAGGAAACGGTGTTTGTTGGGATACTGAGTACCAGTGGTCAACTTTAAAGGTAGGCCTGGGTGGATTTCTAAACACTCATGAAAACTCGGCAGCTGCTATTAGAGCACGCCACTCTGTTCTGCAGTCTGGACTTTTCTTCAAGTTCCATTTCTTCAGGTTTGGGAGTGTGCAAAATCTGCCCCTCAAGCCAGTAAACTCAGTAGAGGAAGAGAGAGGCTGAAACAGCCCTTGAGGTTCTGGACTGTTTGCAAATAGGTTTCCCGTGTGAGGTCAGATGGTATGTGTCCTCTGGAGGTCACTGCTCTGAGAATCTGTATTTAGGAAAGGGCTGGCCCAAGTAACAGTGAGGTGGCCCAGCAATGGGCAAGTGTTCTTTGTCCACAACCCTTGGTTGTATTTATTTACTTATTCATTTATTCATTATTTATTTATTTAACATGTGGGACCTGGGGATTGAACGCAGGTCATTAGGCACTTTTATCCCCTTAGCCATCTTGCTGGCCCACTCCTTGTGTTTTTGGCAGTCCAGGGAATTGAACCTAGGGCTTATGCATGCTAGGCAAGTGCTCGGTTACTGAACTGTATCCTTAGCTCCCTTTTTACTTTTTGAGATAGGGTCTCACTAGGTTGCCCAGACTGGTCTTGAATTCACTCTGTAATGCAGACATACCTTGAACCTGTAATCCCCCCTGCCTCAGCAGCTAGGATTTCAAGTTTGTGTCTCCAGGCTCAGCTCTTTGCTTCTCTTTTTTTGGAAGTGGAAGAAAGGTGGAAGAAAGCTGAAGGCTGAGATGTGCTACATAGTGTCTAAGATGGATCTTAACACCTGGTTCACACTAAACCCAGGAAATGCTATTGTCCCTTTTCTAGGAATGACAGAGGACAAGTGGATGATGTAGCCAGTTGATTCATGACAAGCAGCTGCATCCATCTTTTAAAACTGTAGTCAAGTGACACCCTGGAGAAAGGAGAGGCCCAGTGATAGGCTTGTGGCTTGTTTGCTTGTTTCTAGGCATAGAAAACTGCTCACTGGCTCCCTCCCACTCAGACTGCTTATCCTCCACTGGGTTCTTATTCCTGACAATAAGAAGGCCTTACCTGCTGCATTCCCTGTTCAAACCCACTGGTCTCTGGCTGTCTCTGGTGGTAGCTCATTTTGATCCCTCCTTACTGTGCAGGTAGATGTGCCTCATAATTGTTTCTATCTTAAATTATGACTTTCTCTGTGATCATCTCACCCATTGCCCTGCACCTCAAAATACCATTTAGGCCAAATGGTTCTCAACACGGCCTTTCTCCTAAAGAGCCTGAGAAAGGCACACCCCGGTCCTGTACTTGGCTGGTCTATCTATCACCAGGCCTAGGATGGGAAGGAGACATCATTCACTAAGACCCCAGGATAGATGGGAAGATGATTGCATAATCCAAATCTCCAGATAGTTGCCTGTGCTTATGGGGGATGCTCATTTCCTCTCCACTTTGGGCTACGTTTATTTGGTACCTCAGATAATCCTTCCACAAGTAAACATCAGCCAAAGGTGGAAACAACCAAAGTTACCCTGAATGGAAAAGGATGAATGAAATTGTGAATGCATCCACTGGGATGATTCTTCTTCTTTAAGAAGGAAGGCAAATCTGACCCCTGTTACAACACATGTACACCGTGAAGACTGCATGCTAAGTGAAATAGGTCAGATACAAGAAGGCAAATACTGCATGATTCCACTTGCAAGAGGTGCTAGAATGGACAGATTCATAGAAAGTAGCTTGATGGTTACCAGGGGCTTGGAGAAGGGGAAATGGAAAGTTACTGTTTAATTGGCTCTGGGTTTCCAGTCGGGAAGATGGCAACATTCTGGAGATGGATGGTGGTGATGGTTGCAAGACAACAGGTACTTTATACCACTGAACTGTAGACCTGCAAATGATGAAAATGGTAGATTTTACATTTACATATGTTTATACACATATAGAAGGGGTTTACACAAATATATATTTTATCCTCAGAACTGAAAATCCAAATGCTTTTCCCAAACTTCTCAACTAAATTCCTCATCCTCAGGTATCTGTGGAGTTAATACAACCATAATCAACTAGGCCCCAACTCCTGGATGCCACCACCTGTTAACAATGCCAACAAATCAGGAAGCCACCACGGGATTAATTTACAGATACGACCAGAGTTCTCAGGATCCAATCACCTTCTGAAGGCTCCAGCTGGCAACCAAGCCTTTGATACACGAGCCCTCAGGGACATGCCAGACTCAAAGTGAAGCAACCTAGAATCCAGCCCTTGGGTGAAAAACCAACAGATACCAGTATGTGACTGAACCAGTGTTGTTTAGTCCCTACCAGAGTTGTTCTGAGTCATCGGCCCCCTTTGAGATGTGAATTTGTTTGTCCATAGATGGAAAAATGATGTTCTTTTCTTGTAGAACTTTGAGAATGTGACTTCTAAGTGACCAGTGTCCATAAACAGTCCCTAGCAGTGTCCTGCTATTACATGCATTTTGTGTATTGCAGTTTTCTTCTCAGGGAACTCAGGGCTTCTTCATTAAGTGTCGTTTCCAAGCAGCCATGTGCACCTAGTAAGTTCCATGAGAATCTGAGTTTCCACTGGGTTTCCCCTCCCTAGTGAGGGGGGCAGCTCTCCTGTTTGGGAACTGGGACTGTGTGGTGATGGCTATGTTTTATTGTTGTGAGGAGGAAATGCCTGTGAGTTTCAAAATGGAAATCACGTGGGTAAATAAAGTCTGAATGTACCCAAACTGTAACTTTCAGAATTCTGGCCTTGTATCCCTCAACTCAGTTTAAGATGGTTTGGGAAGCTTTGTGGGCTTTTGGAAGCCATTTCCAAAATGGTTATAGTGTTATGATTAATTGTTAATCATTTCATTTTCCTATCACCAAAACATTGACAAGCATGTTTGAGATTGAAAATATTTTCACAACCATAATGAATCAGTCAGTTTTCCTCCATTGTAATGAAATACCCGAGATAGTTAACTGATAAAGAGAAAAGGCTTGTTTTGGTTTACAGCTTTGGAGGGCTCAGTCATCTATGANCAATTGGCCTTGTTGCCATGGGTCTAAGGTACGGCAGCATATCCTGGAAAGAGGTACATGGCAGAGCAGACCCATGCAGCTCATGATCCAAAGCAAAAGAGCAGGGAAGAGAGAAGGAGTCATGTCCCATTATTTCCTTCGAGGGCATGCCCCAGATGACTGAAGGGAAGGTTTCTCCCTAGGCCATTTCCTCTAAAAACAATCCCACCCTGAGAACCAGTCTTTAACCTGTGGGTCTTGGGTAGCCAAGATTTAACCTACAACATATATATGCATGCTGAGGAAGCAGGATCAGAGCATTTTCTAAGGGCCTCATGGTCCTGCTGATAGCATAGGACTCCCCTGTAATTCAGTCCTCTCCAAAAGTCATCTGTGACATAAGACTTAATTCTGGTCACTCCTAAATGAATCAGAGGAGTGACATTTTCAAGACTCAGTGGGGACATACATGCGTAAGAGCTAAGCCTTTTCTAGCATCTTGTGCACTCCTTCTGTAGGGAAGACGGGGCAGATGTATGCAAATGAATGTGACTTTCTGGTCCTGACAGGTATGGAAAATCCTCAGTTTAGGGTGTGCATGGTTTCTCTTTCTGTAAAGGTGATCCGTGTGCTGAGATAATAAATGGAAGCTGATGAGGAAAAGAATTTGGCACACTTAGGGTTGGTATAGACTTGGAGTCTGGGCCCATGCCTTTCAGTCCTCCTGTTCTTTGTGCCATGTGTGGAAGTTGAACATGTGAGTGATCTTCATGGCTGTAAATATACTGGGTGTTTTCCTTGACTGGCATGTTCAGTATGACATAGATAGCCTAGAATCTTGATACTGAAATTGGAGCATCTCCAGGGGATTCTCAAACACTGAGTCAGCTGTTTTTCATTTCTTAGTAGGGCTGGCGGCTAGAGGTGTTCAATGATGCCTACAGATTAGAACCACTTGGGGGAACTTTAGAAGAATCCACACACCTGGGATCTGCTTTATGCAGTTACATCAGAACCTTTGGGTGGTGGCCATTTGATATGTTATTTAAATGAATATTTTGGAAGATTTAGATATACTACAATGTAGAGGACTCAAAGGCCACCCAGAAGGATCTGTGTTCATGGGTGGATAGAGACTTAAAAAATATCATAGTAATCTCTGAAAGTCTGAACTCACTTACCAAGCTAGAGGCATTTGGGGCTGTGGAGGAGAAACTGCCCAGTGTATGAGTGTGAAGATTCTAGGCTTGGCATGGGCATGCACTACACGGATTTATATGGATTCACTCATGTGTTTCATTCCTCACTTTCTCCATCTTTGGAATGGGTTTCGTGACCCTTGCTCAGTATCCTAAAAGGGAAAGGAGCTCATGAGATCACACACATTTGCCAAAGGACACTGGAAAGGCATTATGCAAAAAAGAATCTCTGATATGCCTCAGTATAATTTCCTGTAAAGAAAAGCCAGATACAGTCTCCCTCAGTCCAAAGAGGAGACCTTAGTGCACAAATTCACAAACACCAACCTGTGTCCATTCATCAGGATATTTCTGAATATAATATTTCTGAAAGAAACACAGATGATGGAATGAGATGTCTTCTTGAGCCAATTGGGAGAAATCAAGGCACAAGAAAATACTGACTTAAGCTGCCTCTGGTTTCAGCCCTCATGGAGTATCCACCTTGAAGATGCCTGTTGTTTTTGTTTGCATCCATGAGGAGACCCAGAGCCCATTGTGGGAAGACTGCTCAACCTAATGTCATTATTTTATGGACAAGGGAAGCTTCTAGAACTCAGACTCCTTGGGTGTGACTATGGTGCTGCTCTCTTGGTTTCTGGGTGCCCCCCCCTGCAGCCTAGTGATGGGTGTGACACTGGGAAAAGACCATCTGTGTGTTTCATTCAACTGATAAGGTTATGTGCACAAAAGCTCACTGGCGTTCAGATGGGCATTTGCTTATTTCCCAGGGAAAAAAGCTCCCCATGGCAGGTGACTGCAACGGCTTCCAGGAGAAAAACAAGCTGCATGCAGGACTAATATTGACAGCTCCCTTGGTAGAGGCACCAGCGACACACATGGGGTTTAAGTCTGCCTTGCTTGCTTTCTCCTCTTGGAAAGAACTGACCACACACACCTGAGTGATGCTGGGGGACTGGGTGTTTTTCCTGTGATGACTGTTCAAAATTTGGTTCATTGCCCAGGTCAGCCATAGAAGAGAAGATGCTGATGGAACTCATCCTTGTCCCATCCCCTGAAGGAAATAGTTCTAGCTTATGCAGCTGTTTAGCTTTTNGGGGGGAGGGGAGTTGGATTTAGTTGGCTAAATGTGTGTATGTATGTACATGTATGTATGTATGTATGAATGTGCCAAAGGTAGAGCCTTAGACCTTGTGTATGTTAGACCAGTGAGCCACAGTCCTCACCTGGCCTTTTATTTTTCCACCTTAGGACTAACCAGAGGACTTCCTTAACACACTCTATAAAATATTAGGGTGGCCGGGCGGTGGTGGCGCACGCCTTTAATCCTAGCACTCGGGAGGCAGAGGCAGGTGGATCTCTGTGAGTTCGAGGCCAGCCTGGGC
>LZPO01017396.1:4417-15633 GCA_001675575.1 Neotoma lepida
CCCCACCCAGTCTGGCCCTTTTCTTCATCCAGGCATGGTCTTCCCTACCCAGGAAAAGTGGAGCACAGTCAAGGGACTTGGGTTGCCAGTGTGTGGAGAAGAGCTGAATTCCCTTGAGGTCAGGAGCATCAGGAGCTAGAACGCAGCATCCCAGAGTCCCCTTGTGCCACTTCGCTGACACTTCCTTCCACAGTGCAGCTGCAGAAAGATGGGCCACAGCTGGCTGGGGCCAATGAGCTACCCNAGGGCTGCATGACCAACCTGCTGGCCACTAAGCTTTGTCATGGTACCAGAACCAACACAGCCTGATGGATGGGCCACCAAGATAAGCTGCCCAAGCCTAGCAATTTACACTCTATCCAACAAAATTTGTAGAGAAGGAGAGACATCCAGTAAGAGTTTTCCCAAGAAGCTTTTGGGCCCCTGTGCCTCTGGATGCTCTAATCACCCCCCACCCCCACCCCGCTTGGCCCAGTGAGACCATGGAAGTCTGCACTTGACCCAGATAAGCTTCAGTGGCGAGAGCATTGTCACATGCCCTCAGGTGTGATGGGAAAGGTTTTGATCAAAATTTGCTGTTAGAAAAGGAAAAGGGTGGAGCTTCTATCCCTGGCACTTGGGAGGCAGAGCTGGGAGGGTTAACACAAGCTCCATGCCAGCCTGGTCTGTAGAGTGAGACTCTTCTCAGCATTAGGCCCATGACTCTGCATAATACATCTTTCCAGGTACCCTTCAAAAACTCTGCCATCCAATATTCTACAAATACCTGCTGTATTGTGGACTTGGATCGTATTTACCCTGCACTTTGCCCTGGGTCACTATACCCTCTCAGTCTGTGGCAAGAGCAGCTGCAGAATCCAGTCANGCTATCTGGGTGAGAAGCAACATTGTTCCTTTATCAGAGACCAGATGAGGACAGCAGTGTCTACCCAGACCAGAGGGGACCCTGGGAATGGACAGAAAAAAGGAATGGAAGGACAGGCCAAGAGGACACTACTTCAAAATGACTTCACTTTGTAATTCAATTGCCAAGATGAATGAGTTTCCTAGCAAGGCTGAGAGCAAATTATGGAATCTGCTTTCCTGAAGTCGTCGGATCTGAAAAGCTTCATTTTAAAATTCAAATTGGATTGAAAATTCAAACTCTGAGTGAGTGAAGTTCTGGCCAGTCTGGTGTAACATTATCAAAAACAAGTGACCCCTGCATTCTGCTCATTTGCTCTATTAGTACATGGGCCTCTCATCAGGGCAACATCAGAAACATGGAAAGGACTCCAGGGGAACTGAACTGTCANTTTCCTCTTCGTTGTTTCAGTGGTGGGTTTACTGGGGACTGGGAGGCCTCTAGATGGGCTCTCTCGTGCCCATTGCAAAGGTGCTGTTTCCTCAAGAACTCATGTTTGGGTTGAAAACTCAGAGCTCTTGACAACACTGGACTGTTCCAAACATCTGCTGGGTCTCAACATGTCACAGCGTGGTGTATTGGGAGAGGATAGATTCCTCTGTCTGCCAGTCTGTCCTGCCTGGTATAGAGAACTACAGTTGGTACATGAAGTCAAGGTGCCAGCCAATCCTGTCTGACTGAGACAGCAGCCATGGAGATCACTGAGGCCATTCATCTCAAGACCCTCTCAGCTGCTGTGGCTTTCTTTCACTTTGTTTATCAGATTTATTGAGACAGTATAGTAGACTCAAAGATGACCATAATAGTGTGTTTACAATTACAAAAGCATTACTTTTTAAATGCTTGTGGTAGGTAGCAAAGGCTCTTAGCCAACACTCATTTTCTTCATCATCACTACCACCACATCATCATCACCACCACCACCATTATCATTTTCATCATCATCATCATCCCCATCATCATCCCTACCACCACCACCACTATCATAATTATCACCATCATCATCATCATCACCACCATCACCACCATCACCATCATCAGTCATTGTCAGCAGCAGCAGCATAGAATACAAGGCCTCTTTCACACTAGACCCTTGAGACATATCCCAAGCCTCTAACACCCAGTTTTTACTTACGGCCTCTTCCTATCTGCCTTTGCCAGTGATGCTAAAAAGCTAAGCATCTGTCTCCCAGCCTCCCTTACAGCCAAGGCTTGTTAAATGACATTCACTACTGTCACCAGTGAAACAAAAACAGAAGTCTTCTGGGGGTCTCCGAAAGGCTTTTGCTTCTGACACAGTGCAACAGGAGCAGTTTCCTTCCACCGATTTGAACGATACAGTATGTAGAGCATCACGACCACTCTAGGGTATACGGTCAAGGTGAGTAGATGGGGAAAAAACGAAGCATGCCTTTACTTAAGCTGTTATACACGAGGACTAGATTATCTGTTTACAGCTGAAAGATTTCCTGGTACATGTCTGTAAACCCAATGCTTGGGAGGCAGAGGCAGGGAGCCTGTCTGTCTGTCTGTCTATCTATCTGAAAGAGAGGTTATATATGTATGTGGTATATGTTTGTGTGTGTGCAGGAAGTACATGTGTGTACATATGTGCACATAGGCCAGAGGTGCAGGAGCTACAGGACCCTCCTGTCTGACCACCCACCCCGAAAGTACTGGGATGACAGACACACGCCACCACACCTGAGTTTTACATGGGCGCTGGGATCCCAGCTCAGGTCCTCATGCTTTCATAGCAGGCCTTTTACGGATGGAGCCTTCTCCCTAGAGCTCGTATAGTCCATATTGGTGATTGGGGTATCATTGCCAACATGGAGTTCCTGATAGCCTAGGTCTGTTTGGCTTTTTGTTGTTGTTGTTTGTTTGTTTGTTTTACTTTGACATGGATTGTTTTATTTAGGGTTTGAAATCATGTTCTATGTGTTGAATTTAAAATGAGGCCAGGTTCTTCGAGGAACATACAGACAATCTGATGATAGCTATCTGTGCCTTGTCAGGGCCAAGGCTGTTCAATGTGGGTGTAAAACATGCAAAAGTTGTTCCTCGGGTCTCTGAGTAATGGAAGCGGTAGCAAACAGAGCTGTCCACAGATGTGTTTTTTGGAATAGAAGTTATTTTACCTTAGTAGCTCTGCTAGTATTTCATCCTTTGCCACGTAACCATAGCTGAGCCATTCCCAGAAGGGCTGGGATGGAACCACATGGTCTTAACCAGCAGGACAAGAGGGTCCACTTGAAATGGGTGAAGGGTGAGGATGGACAGCCAGCCACCTTGTTTCAGGGCAGCTGATGCAGGACCAAACGTCCTTTGGTTGCACAAGTCCCCAACGCACAGCAGCCCACCAGCATGAAGGCATGGTGAGAGAAGAGGTCAACTCTGAGCCTCAGCCAGCATTGCTCATCCTTTTCATCTCTTCTATGTCTCTATCCAACATCCCCTGCATCAGTTCTGCCCATTCTGCCTTCACTTCACTCTTACGTGTTTCTCACCGTTCTTCCCATTACCCATCTTAGCCACCTAATCCTTTCCACACAGAATTTGCTTTTTCCTTATAGAATTTCCACCTCTATTCCATGTCTTTTAAAATTATTTTTTATCTTTGAGATTATAATATATTATTTCCCCTTTCCCTTTCTTCCCTACAAGCTCTCCCACATACCACACCCCCGCCACCCTCCTCCAAATCCATGGCCTCTTTTTTTCATTGATTGCTAGCACATGCATGTATGTGTGTGAATACATGCATATTCCTAAATAAGAGCTGCTCAGTCTGTATAATGTTACTTGTAAGTGTGTTTTCAGGATTGAGCATTTGGTATTGGATAACAAATTGGTGTGCTCTTCCCTGGGGAAGACTATTTCTCTCTCTCAGCATTCCTTAGTTGATTACAGTTCTCTGTGTAGGGTAGCAGCCACATGGTCTTTCCCCCTTCTACTTTGGGATGGCTATTGTTGTCCTGGTTCAGCTCATGCTTGGGCAGCCATGTTGGTGAGACTTAGGAGTGTAGCTTCTGATGTTACACGAGCTCACGGCAAACTCCCTGGTCCTCTGGCTCTTACAACTTTTCCATCCCCTACTCCCCAGTGCTCCCCGAGCTTTCAGTGTAGGAGTTGTTCTGTAGATGTATCATTGGGACTGGACTCCATCATTCTGCATTTTGATTGGCTGTGGTTTCCTGTAATGGTTTACATCTATTGCCAAGAGAAGTTTCCTTGATAAGGAGTGAGAACTACATTTATCTGTGGATATAAGGACAAATATTTAGAATGTGGTTAGGAATTGTGCTGGGTTAGTAGAGTGTCAACTTCAGGATCTTCTCCGAGATCCGTGACTTCACCAGCCTGGGTGGTTGGCTTGCTTCCCAGTGCCATCTACTGCATGTCTTTTTTACCCCTTTAATGATGTTTAACTACGATAAACGTTTTAGTCCTTACAGTAAATGATTTCAAAAGTCCGATGACCTGAGAATCTGTTGCGTCTTCCTTATTATGTAGTAATTTTTGACTTATTTTAGTTTTTCCCCATTTGACCTTCAACTAAGTGGAGCGGTACCTGGACCCAGCAGCTCCCCTTAAACACAGGGCACTGCTCATGGGCCCAGTAGGGTCTGGCTCTGTTCTCCAGGTGTGCAGGCAAGAGCCACATCCCTGTCTCACAGCTGTGGCTCATATGACAGAGTAAAGTAGCCATAGCTCAGTTCCCAGGGAGTAGTGACATCCATTTCAACAGCTCCAAGGACTGAGGCCTTAGTCTGTGCCAGGACTCAGCCACAGAAAGGTGAGAATCATCCCTGTAGCATTCCCCTGAGCCAGGCCTTCAGGTGTCAAGCTGTCACTCTGCCCTTGGGGTGGGAATAAATGAGACAGATAGGTGACTCTTAGGGGAAAAGCCCTGAAGTTCCCAACACTGAAAGAATGAATTATAAGCTGGCTCACCCCACCCACCAAACCTTTCCAGGAGAACCCACAACATCAGCAGCTCTCTACGTCACCAGGAAAGGAGCTGCTGAACCCTGCACACCCTGGAGGTAGTGCACACCCTGGAGGTAGTGCAGTGGCAGTTATGGTGCTGGGCTGTTACACAAATCTTTCCTCCAAGGACCCTACCAGCCTCATACCTCACTTTCTTTATCTCTACGTCACCACTTGCAGGGACACACAGTCATTAATCATTCATTTTCCAGATGGAGAAAGTGAAGTACATAGAAGGCGAGTGGCTCAGCTGAAGTCCAACAGCTGGTTACTGTTACTATGGACCTGTTTCCCATCTCACCGCCTTGGAGTCAGGCTCTGCCAGGCTTCCAGAGTAAGAACACCTGGATTTATTAGGCTCAGTTAGCTCCGCCATAAACTGCTAAGCAACCTTTAATATTTATCAGTGAACACTCACTGTATTACCATAATGCACACCAGGAGTAAGGGTGAGCTCAAGGCTGCTGCCTCCAACCTGGAGAGGGCACAGTGACAACCCTGGGTGGCAGGTGTAGGAATGGTGCCCGTCCCCCTCCAGCTGTGGGTGCTCACTCATAACTCCAAAGCTGCCCAAGATTTTTCTGAGTTGAGTCAAAGAAAAAAAGAATAAAGAATGCTTTTCCACCTTGTGCTATGGTAACAGGGAACATANAGCTGGCTGTGGAGCGGGCTTGCATCAGGAGATACGTATTTCTTTGATGATGGGCCTCTTATCTGCAGTCGATTTTACAGGACTGCTTTTGAGAGAGGATTATNACCAGTCATTAATAAGACACATCAACTGGCTTAACAGTGATTTAAAAAAATCATTAATGAAATTTATTCAGTATAAAAATATGTTAGTCACTAATTCAGAAATGCCTCATCCATTAAACAAAAAAAAAATATTGTTGCACAGCTCATTACAAGAGGCTGGGGGAAGAGACAAAGAGTGGGTTTTCTCTTACAAGGCATTTGCATAAATTAAGTGGAAAAAAACTACTCCACTGAGGGCTTTGTGCAGCACGTCCCCGTGTACAATCCTGAGAGGATCCGGGAGGTAGAAATTAGAAAGCAGCAAAGTGGCTGTTTGCACCGTTACTGAAAGACACAACACCCACAAGGCACAAAGCAACATGAAACAGCCTGCGCTGGTGCAGGGATGCCTGGAGAGTGAGGAGAAACAGTGCAGTGGCTAACTGCAGTGCTGAGTGGCTTCTAATTAGCTCGAGTCTCCCNGTTCCTAGAAACAGCCTCCAACTCTGATGACAGTGCCAAGCTGCTTGTGCCATGGGGAGCTAGTGAAGAGCCAGTGTGTCCTCCAAGCAGCAGGTAGCATCTCCTCAAGAAAACAGTCACAGGACCTGTCATTCTGATGGACCAATGTCACAAGCGTAACTTTTCAGGGGCTGACATCCCCTGCTCTCAATGGCTCGCTAAGGGTACAGTAGAAATAGACATTGGATTTCAGAGACTCAGTAGGATACTAAGAATGTAAAATATCCTTAACTGTCATATTGATTACATGTAAGAGTACTATTTTTATATACTTAGTTAATAACATATCATCAATTTCACTCCTTTTTACCTTTAAAATTTCAACCACTAACAAATGTAAGTGACCTACAAGGCTCATCTGCTCATTGTTTCCCTCAGTATTGTCAACTGGGAAGAGGCCACACCCTCCTTCTCCTCCAGCCCTGAGACTGGCCCACGTCAGAGCCTGTGCCAGCCTTTGTGGCACTCACTTGAATTCCCAGGGTTTGGCTCTCTAGGGCTTGTTCTTTTGCCTACTCAAAAGTACAGTAAAGAAATGGGTTGTGGGAATTATTTCAGTTGACCTGCCATTCTAGCAAACTGCACGATCCTAGCAAACCTCAATTTGCCCAGCTCGGTGGCTAAGGGGAAGACTTGATTGCATAGGTATGGAAGGTGCAGAGCCAACTTCCATCACCAAGTGATGGAACAGGACTGGCATTGTGTTACCTGTTCTCGCCGTGAAGAAGAGGATGAGAGCTCTGCACAGACCTATGAAAGAACCAGGGTAAATGTTTCTTGATGACAAGGACTGAGCTGTGTGTGAAGAGGGTAGAGGAAGGGTAGCTACAGAGATTACAAAGCAATGTCCATCTGCCTTAACAGCCAGATCTGCAGGGCTGAGACCCAAGTCTCTCCCTGTTGCATGCACCAGTGCAGCAGATGCCGTAGGTGAAGATACCTCAGCAATCACAGGGACAGCAACAGGATCAAATGGTAAAGTAGTCAAAGCCAGACACTGTTGACCTGGAGTACAGAGCAGAATCACCAGGGAACAGTTAAATTTTTCTTACATTTATTTATTTATTGTATGGGTTCCAAGGCTCCAGCTCAGGTTGTGAGGCTCTGTGGCAAGTTCCTTTATCCACTGAACCATCTCACCAGCCCCACAAACTCAGAATCTGTGGGTTGGTATTGATGATCCAAGTATGTACCAGGCAATTGCAAAATACAGCAGAGGCTAAGAGCCATCTCTGCATCCTTTTCTCATTCCAGCATGGTCTCTGATGCTTGGAAAGCACAGCGACCCGATGGGCAGAGTTCTCCCAGCTCTAGTGTTTCTTGGCTATATGATCCTAGGAATGCTGTTGAATCTCAAGCTTTATTTTTCCTGTTTGTAAACTGAAGCTATCAAGACCCCTGTAAGTGGGAAGATGAGGTGAATGTGGTTCCCCTGGGGGGGGGCGAAGGCACTTGGTGGGGGGCGCAGGCACAGCAGTGGCTGTTGTCATCATCATCCCCCTCACTTCCATGGAGATGATTCCTGCACATGAGGATGTTAGCACTTCTTCCAGTGGCTGGGCTATGCTGGTCCCAGTGATGGCAATGATGCCTGTGAAGTTTGCAGACTGAGGCTCCTTTCAGCTTAATGTCTGTGAGGATCTCCGGGGACCTTGTTAACACATCAAGGCTGACTGGGCCTGAGGTGGGGCTTTCTGAGAGGCCAGATCTCTAACAAGCTCTTGGGGGACGAGACCCACACATGGTATGAGGACCAGGACTAAATGGAAATGTTTTGCATGGAGGAACAGCTCTGTGAGTATTCCCTCGAGCAGCTTTGGGATGTGCAAAGGGCCAGGTCTGACCAGAGTTCCTGGCTGAGAACTCCATGCTTACATTACTTCAACACTTACCCAGCCTCCTGATAATCTGAGCTTCCCTTTCCTTGAATTTAGATGTGTCTACCTTTGTTTGCACCCCAGGAAGATCAGAAGACACATGATTATGCCCAAGGAGCTTCAGGGTATGCCTACAGCTTTGGAGAAACAGAAGCTCACTACCTCCTTGATGCCTCAGAAACATCTTAGTTTTATCTTGTAATGCTGACAGCATTTCTCAGCAACAGCCGTGGTCATCTCCATCCTTCGAGTGCTCTCAGAGGGATGGTTGAGTTTTGCCTGAGCACAGCATCCAGCTTTACATATCAATGCATC
Source organism: Neotoma lepida (assembly GCA_001675575.1). Classification (NCBI taxonomy): domain Eukaryota; kingdom Metazoa; phylum Chordata; class Mammalia; order Rodentia; family Cricetidae; genus Neotoma; species Neotoma lepida. Next base: position 12,764 of record LZPO01017396.1, read on the forward strand.
TCTAAGTCAGGCATGAGGAGTTTCTGGGAGTACATGTGGAGAGAATGGTGGATGCACAAGTATCACTGCCTATTCAGNGTTTCTGATGAATGATAATGTTGAAAACAGCCTTGTCTTTTAGAAAAATCTGGATTTTGATTTTTTTTTTCCTGAGGGAATTGGATCATCTCAATCTCCCCACAGAAGCTCTGGCTGGCCCCAGAGAATGATTTTTCCATTCTTCTTTGCTTTATTTCTTTGGGGGAACACAACCATTCTCACAGAGGACAGAGATTAACAGAAAAAGAAGTTTAAAGATTTTCATCCAAATTAAAATACATAATCCTAAAACAGGCGTGATTCTGCCAGAGAAGCAGAGTTGTTTCTATCTGTCCTTAAGAAGCCACTTAACTGTCACCTTGACCAAGCCTTCCAAGCCTGTGACTTTAGATAGGAATGGTAACACTGACAGTGCCTGTTTGGTAAGCAGTTAATCCTTGGTATCCAGCAGGATCATCTACCTCTACCTCCGAGACCCCTGCAGATAAGTCCCCGTAGCACCATAGGCTCTGTGTAGACTATGTGGCCTCCCTAGATGACTTGTGCTGCCAATATGGAGTAAGTGCTGTGTTGTTTAGGGAATAAAGACCAGAGGGGAACATCCGTACATGTTACTACAAATGCATTTCCCACTTGGTTTCATTTCAAGGTTGACTGAGTCTGTGAACTCAGAATCTGAGTCAGTCAGATGCACTGAAGTCCACTGTGTGTAACTCTGTGCTTGGTGCTGGTGTGGGCAGAGAGCTCCTACCCCACACCTTGTAAGAAAAGCTTATCTAGTAATTATGTTTACAAGTGTGGGTGTTTCAAAACTTAAAACAAAAAATTTTCCCAGGAAAATATCTTAGCTNAAATTAGTTTCCTGGTGAATTTTGTGAAACACAGAGAGCCACCGTGCACTGACTGTGGGTATAGTGGACCCTTTCTAGGCCTCAACTTCATCATTCAGAAACCTACTACCAAGGGTTATCCTGCAGAACACAGTGCTGGGAGACGGAAATGCAGTCATCTTCTCTGTTTTCTTCTGTCCCTCGGCTACTCCCTAAGATAATGTTGGAAGAAGCCACATCCTTCACTCAAAAGACTCAGAAAATTTGATTTCTAGTCTTTTATGCCCAAAATGCTAAGAGATAGATCATTGGTGCTGTAACCTCTGGGTTACCCTTAGTTTCCAAGAGTTTACACTCCAGGGAAAAGGCAAAATGCTCAGCTCTCACCATCCACAGAGAGAAACAGAGGGGTGAGGAGATACACACACAGGACTGTGAACACTGTGACCCGAGAGGCCAGTGTGGTAGTGGCCAGAGATGCACATCCCTGGGAGCGGCCTGGAGACAGCAGTGTTAGGCCTGTAGTTTCACAANACTGCACATTTTAATCAGCCGACATCCTTGACATGGAGAGAGGCACTCTTAACCTGCCCTCCAACAGCACGGTCCTCAGCCTGGTGACTCCAGTACCCTTGCAGTACTGTAACTCTGACACTGTTGGGAAGTNGGTCACAGGCAAACTGGATTCAACGGCAGNGGGCNTGTCCAGCCCTTCAGTAAACAAATACAGTGAAATACAGGATCTGCTCAGGATTCAAGTGGGTGAAGGAGGAGGAGACCTCACCANTTCTGGCATCTAGGTTAGGCATTTTTGAAGTTGCAAAAGGAAAACGAAGTTCCTTGATGTGTCAATACAGCAACTAAGCTTTGGATAAAAGCTGGAAGACCCTGTTTTTAATTCTGGCACTGACCTTTGCCAACCATGGCCTTCTCCTCTCTTTTTATTTTGAAATAATTGGTTTCATAAGAAGCTGCAAAGACAGTATGGGGACCTTTCAGTTTTCCTAGGATGAGGGGACTGCTCTGCCTCCTGTGCCACCCAAATCCTGTCAGCATGTGAGGACCCCAGCTGCTGGGAGTCCTCACCAGCACTTGGTGTTGCCAGGTTTGTCTGAGTCTAGTTTTGGTGTCCTGGACCCTCAGACATACCATGTGCTTATTAATAAAGTATCTTACACTGTTTGCTTTTCTGATGTTGACTCTGTCTTCTTCCCTGGTGTTGCAGCTGCCCTCGTTCATGGTATGTAATACTTTCAGTATGTGGCTGAATCCTAGTCACTAATAGGCTGTTAAGAATTTTACATCTAGCCAGCTCATGGCTCAGTAGGTAAAGGAACCTGCCACACAAGACTGGAGTCTGATCTTTGGAACCACATAAACGGAAGAGTGACCGACCCCACAGAGTTGTCTTCTCCCCTCTGTGAGCTGCACAGATTTGGCTGTGGCACACCCACCCATAGCCATCATGCCTACACACTATAATAAATTTTAAAAAGAATTTACACTCATAGGTTTTACATATGCATATATAAAATACTATATAATAAATACATTTGGTATGTGTAAAGCCTTTGCCTGTTAAGAGGACCAGGGAAGATGACATAGNCTTTGTAGAAGAATTTGGAAATTTCTCCTTTAGTTTTCTAAGAGAAACTGAACCACNTGTGTGGATTCTTTAAGTGTTCGGTACATTTATCCTGTGAAACTATCANGCCCTGACTGAGATTTCTTTTAGGGGAGGTTTAACTATAAACTTGGTTTTCTTACTGGGTTTATCACTACTCAGATTACTGCATTTCAAAGAATTGGTCCACATTATTTCAGTTGTCAAATATCTGTGTNCAGCATCATCCCTTACTTCCTGTGCACAGGAGGTGTGCATTGTCCCTTACTTCCTTTGCACAGAAGGTGTGCAGCATCATCCCTTACTTCCTGTGCACAGGAGGTGTGCAGCATCATCCCTTATGTCCTGTGCACAGGAGGTGTGCAGCATCATCCCTT
>LZPO01017396.1:28469-62137 GCA_001675575.1 Neotoma lepida
GCATAGATACAATATGATGAGATTGAGCAGCTGGGAGTTTCTATAGAGTTGCCATGTTGTGCTTGGGACTGGTTAATGCTTGGCATTTCCCAGCATGCTTGGCTCCCATTACCTCTCCCCATCAAGACAAATAGACAGTGCCATGGCTTCACTGTCCTCTNTAAACACACACTGAAGTTTATTTGCCACTGTGAAGGCCTTAGGGATGAGACCTTCAAACAGATTAGCTCATGGGGTGGGGTTAGGAAGTGGGATGCAGTGTGCTGTTCTCTTGACTGGTCCTCCCATACTCTGTCTTGACACCTCAGGACACAGCCAAGGAGGTCCTCATCAGATTTAGCCCTTGATTTTAGACTCCCAGGTCCACAAGGGTGAGCCAAGTAAATGTCATGGTTTATAATTTATATCATCCGTGGTATTCTGTGATGGGAACAGCAGGCAAACTATCATCCATACTCACTTGGGACCAAGCATTAGCCACTAGGTGAAAAGGATACCAACAAGCTTAAGACACACAGTGCCCACCTTAGAATGCATGATCTAGCTGGTAAAGAAGTGTAATACTTAACGAGTACCGTGTGCAGAATGTTCGGGACCTGGAGATGAACACTAAGACTTCTAAAGAATCCTTTTCTGGCTTTAGGGTAATATACAAAGAATAAGGAAGAGCTGAAGCTCCACAAGGAAGAATGGCATCTGAGGAGGAAGAGGTGGTGTGAGGAACGCCGGAGGCTTGAGGAACAGTGANCTGGGTGTACAGGAGTGGCAGGGAACGAGGTCAGTGAGGCAACTGGGCCGGCACCTTAGAGGAGAGGTCAGCGTCCAGGCACCTTAGAGGAGAGGTCAGCGTCCAGGCACCTTAGAGGAGAGGTCAGCGTCCATCCCTCTGTAAGTCAAGGGCACTCTGTGAAATGCTTGCTGAATTTAGACGCCTGTCTTTCCCACACGTGGAAGACATTTCAGGGGTACTCTGAGATGATGNGGGCTGCTGAAGAAATNAAAATGGCAGGTGAAGGACTTGGGCTTTCCTCCTNAGGGCAGCAGGGACCCAGAACAGGGTTCTGCGCATAGATACAATATGATGAGATTGAGCAGCTGGGAGTTTCTATAGAGTTGCCATGGAAACCATGTGGCACATGAATTGAAAGAGAAGCTGAGGGACTCTAGTGAGGAGAAGCCGTTGCAAGTGATCCAGGTGGGCAGCACTGAGCCACAGCTGTGAGCACACACTCAAACTGGCTTTGGGAGGGGAAGTCTTGAGACTTATGAACTGCTCGATCTGGGGTGTGAGGGAAAGGGGTGGGGATCCCAAGATGACTTCTGTGATCTCTAGGCTGTTCCCTGACAAAATCTGATCCCATTCTCAAGACAGGCTAGACAGAGGTGTGTAAGAGAAAGGGACTGATAGGAAACAATCATAAGTCAGACCTGGGTAACAAAAACCATGAACACAAGTGGGATCAGTGTGTCAAAGACATCCCTTATGTACTTCAGCATTATTTGTGATAGCCAATATATGCAAGCACCCATGTGCATCAATGGATTGTTTAAGACAATCGGTATAGTGACACAATGGGATACAACACAGCCTCATAGGAAGAAGGAATCCTGTCATCAGAGACCACATAGATGAACCTAGAAGACATTGTACTACTACCCAGGCCCAGAAGACGAATACTATGTACTCCACTTATATGTAGGAGCTAGTAAAGTTGGACTCCCGGAAGCTGAGAGAATGGTGAGGCAGGGGCTGGAGGCGAAAAAAAGGAGATGCTGGTCAAAGTGTAACAAGCTTCATTAGGTAAGAGTAAGTTCTGATATTATATTACACAGCATGATCACCATAGTTAATAATTACGTATTATATATGTCAAAACTGCAAGATTTGATTTGCGATAATAGATTTTGACCATTCTCACTGCAAAAGTAGGTCAGTTTTTATTAATCTTTCTGCAATACATACATAGCTCAAGTATCACATTATACCACATACATATGTAGCTGATATTTATAGATAAAAGGTTAAATAAAGAAAACAAAAAGAAAAGTATTAAATACAGTCAGAAAGATATAAAATCCTACACATACAGCTCAAAAAATTTTACAACATCAGCATAGCTCAGATGGGATGAGTTGGCAAGGCGGCTCAGCAGGCACAGCCTGCAGGTCCCAAGCTTGATGATTGAGCTCACTCAGTTGCTGCAACCCACACAGGAAAAAACAGACTCCCATGAGCATCCTCTGACCTCCACATGTGGGTCATGCCCACCCTCATACACACAAAACAAGTAAATACATGAAAATAATCTTTAAAAAGGAACGTTGTTAGGGTTCTCAGTGTGTATTTTATTTACACAAAGGGGATTGCCACATCACATCAGTGGCTGAGAACCGTGAGATCTTCACTCTAACCTTTGCTGTCTTCACAGTGTTACATCAGAGGACCCTTAGAGGCAGTCCAGGCAATCACTACATCATCTCCAAACATCACCTTATCGTATGGAAAAGACATAATCTGAATGCTTTATATGCTCTTGCTGTTACTTCAGTTTTCTCAAAAAGGAAAAACAAAGGAACCAGCCAAATTCTTCTAAAGTCACTCTAAACCATTCGGTCTTGAAAAATGAACCCAAGATCCAAAAACAGAGCCCCAAGATTCTGGAAGAAAGCCCTCCACCCTTGCCTCCTGAGCTCCAGCAGTCACATGGCATGGGTCCAGCAGGTAGAGCCCAGAACAGATGGCAGGTCCCAAGGCCACATCTGCCTTTGCCACTATTGGCCAAGCCAGGGCTGGCTACGGGGCTGTTGCTGCAGACATTCAGACTGCCAGGTGTGGGAGGCGCAGGTGCCAGGTGAGGGTGGCAGGAGCCTATGCTAACACCACTGCAGAACTCCAGCTCAGTGCTCTGCCAGGCAGCAGGTGCTCAGAAAAGGTCCACACAGGAGGGGCTGAAGGAAGGGCAAGCGCCAATGGGGCAGACCTGTTCACCTGAGTCTGAGAAACAAACTTGTACTCAGAAATCAATGCCCTCTGTAGTCCCTCCAGGGCTCCTTTCTCAAGTCCCAGATGAAGAGTTCTCAGTGCTCAGGACAGGGCCTCCTAATGGGAAATGCCCCCATGGGGGCTTCTGACTCATAGACTTATTCAGCCTCACATGTTCATAATCATTTGTGTAAAGAAGAGGAAAACCTCCAAGCACTAATTAGAAAGATAGAGCTGTTGTGTTTTCCTCCTGATCACCTTATCTTCTTTATTCAGTTCTTGAAGACTCAGCTATTAAAAGAAATTAAGTAATTCATCAAGCCCATTTCAATTACCTGCTGCTGATAACATCAGATTACAATTAGCATCTACAAATGAACCAAGTGCCAACTGCCAGGCTGAAACGTAAGCTAATTTACTGCTGGGCTCTGCCTGCTGGAGACACAACTCTGGGACCTGGCAGCAGGCACCTATTCATTATTCCAACAGCAGTTGTGCAGTGTCCTGCAGGTCCAGAGCACACTCTGGATACACGCAGCCCCACCCACCTCTGCTGGTGTTGCAGACACTGTGTCTGCCAGAAAAGGACTGCACCTTTCAAGCAGCAATGTCTGGACAAGCAGGGGGACAAATATTGACCCAATGGTGCACGCGAATATTACTATTTATCAGACACCGATAGGCGTGGGGTACAGAGCACGGTGCTTGTTTTGGAATTGGATCATTCTCCACAAGTCCTCTGGTGCATCATCTGAAAACTCTGCTTTGGAGAGCTCTCTGTTTCTCATTTCTTCTTTTAACTAGGAAGGGGAAGTCTTGTTCCTTCTCGTAGATGTCTAGAAAAAAATCTGTCTTAGGGCCTGGGCGGGGGGGTATTCATTCTTCTATATTTACATTTTTTTCTTTGCATCTTCAGGTGAGAACCAGAGGTGTGTGATGTCCTCCCATCATCAGGCTTGGATAATCTGCCCAGTCTTGTCTCTCTTCTCATACATCTGGATCCACACAGAGGGTGGTGGTGGCTACATTACAGCGCAAAGCCCTCTGCAAGTCCTGTGTCTGGAGCCTGATTCTGGATGGCTCACTGGCACCTTCTCCTCTCTGCTCACATGGCTCTGCAGTGAGGACTGACAGCTCCTCTGAAAGGCCTGGCCCAGCACAAGGCATCCTGAGCCCCTTCTCTAGGGCAGGAGACATTTACAATGGCTTTGGTTTTGTGGCAATGCTTGCTGCCTTGGACTTGGGCAGAGCAGGGCCATTGCTCCAGGCTGGTCTATAGCCTAACTCACTCATCTGTAGACTGGTAGATATAGCAGGTCTGTGGCTGCAGCCTGCAACCAGTGGGGCTCCTGTTGGGGTGGGAAGTCTGACAGATGTGAGACTTAAAGTCTTAAGCAATTCTGACTTTTGCCCTGTGACCTTAGCAGAGTCACAAATGCTCCTTTCTCCTGGGATACTGTTAAGTTTATCTCACAAGGATACTGGTGTGACAAAAAGTGCTAAAAAACATAAGCATGGGTCCATTTTTTCCTTTTGTTTTTTTGTTTGTTTGTTTTGAGACAAAGTTTCTCTGTGTAGCCCTAACTGTCCTGGAACTTACTCTGCAAAGAAGGCTGGCCTCAAACTCAGAGATCTGCTTGCCTCTGCCTCCCAAGTTCTGGGATTAAAGGTGTGCGTCACCACTGCCGGGTGGAACATTTTTTTCCTACAAAATAATTTATAAGATTCTTAGAATACCAAATTGCACATGTTCACATTTACTTCATGGATCTATTCAGAAATTGCAGATAGCTAAGTGTATNCATGAACAGTGGATAACTAAGGTGGATAGTATATGTGTATGTTATGCAGATAATACTTAATAGTATTTCAAGAGACCTTGGGAATTCAGAATTCTCTGGTTCAGATTGCCAGGATTTATTTTTTAAATGTGATCTTTGGAAGTGCCATTTAGGTGACTGCTTAGACTCCAGAACTAGCATGGCAGACAGCCACAGTTTTTGGTTGCCATCCTTTGCTGTTGCTGAGGAACAGTGCACACCCCTCCCCCACATGCACACTTGCTAACATGACTCCCAGAAAAGATTATCAACTCCGGGGTAGGGGCATTGGCTTTTGAGACCTTATAAGCCTTGTGTGCTACAAGTCTCTGAGAATCAAGGAATTAAAAGTGTCATATTTTACACTAGTTTATATTCTCAATGTCCTGTTTGCAGGAAGGACTGTGAAAATGAGCATGAGCACGTGGCCCAGAGCAGCTCTGTACACACACCTTGGGGAGGAACCATGCTGCTTTTACTCGCTGTAAGAGTGCAGGACCTACCCTGTAACTAATGCTCAACAGAACTTGTGGGGCAAAGCATGATTTACTAAGAGAGCAAATGAATTAGTGAATGCGAGTCTTAGCGCCTTTCATTCCCCAAATAAGCTCCTTCCTAGACAAAGATGTCTTTAAGTAAGAAAGGACAGTTATTTTCCAGATAGATTTCTGGATGATTGGCAGACCTCTGGCCTTGTTGGAACACACTTTCCATCTCTCACTTTAGACCCAACACTGGTGACAACTAGGCTATGACTGACATGTGTAGTCAGTGGCTTCCAAAATGGTCCAACTTTGCATCTATGTCAGGGGTATGTAGCAAATTAAGTTGTCACCTTCATGACAGAGCTGGAGATGGATGGATTCGAGGGTGAGGTGGGGGCTGGAGGTGGGGTGGGGCAGAGTGCAGGTGTGTATGGGAGTGGGCGGTGGGGTGAAGATGGGGGCGGGGCTGTGGGAGTAGAATGGGCAGGGGATGGGGAGAGATAGTCATTGTTTCCCTTCCTACTTTCCTAATTACACTTTATCCCAACTGAGATGGAGGCAATTCTGCCTGGCTTCCCAGTCAGTGAGAAGATTTGTGACAACTGGAGCTAGAGAACATTAATTGGAACATCAGTCTAGCAACCTATTCCACAGAGCATCAGGTCTGACTTCAAAGTGCCTAAATTAGAGCCAGCAAAACCCTCAGGGCGACAGAAACATTGTCCAGTATGTACAGCTATTTGGAGCATAAAGCCTGAAGAGGTGCCCACTCCCAAGGCCATTTCCATCAGCACCAATTCACAGGAGGAAGTTACTCAGACAGCTCCAGGCTGCTCTGCTNTTTACAAGAATCCCAAGAGTTACCATCAGCTCCTTCAAGTGATAAGTAGGTGACAGGTATCAATGCAGTCTCACCTTCTCTGAAGCATCCCTCACAGACACAGGAAGCATCTGCTACAGAAGATCTGGGTGAGCTCACTTCCCTTGGCTTCTTTGATGTAATATTATACCCGCTGCATCCTGAAGCTTTCTTCTCACTAAGCTCCACCTGCCCCCCTCTCCTGTGGTCCTGACTCAGTTTCCCTGGCTGCCTTTCCTTCCTGCCCTCTAAGATGTTACCTTGACACTCACTTGTAGTTCTAGTCACCAATGGTCCTTAAAGTGGGAGAAGTCACTACCGGGGGTGCAGAAAATTGAACTCACATGAGCTTTCCCCAACCCCTTCCCCTCCTCCAGTTTCTTTCCAAAAGCATCTCTATTCTCCTAGTCACCCTGGCACACCACTTTGTGTTTGAACTCTTAATTGCTTGTTCTTAGCTGTAGTGGTTTGAAAGAAAATGGCCCCCAAAGGGAGTGGCACTAATAGGAGGTGTGGCCTAGTTGGAGTAGGTGTGGTCTTGTTGGAGGAAGTGTGTCCTGTAGAGGCAGGCTTTGAAGTCTCATATATGCTCAAGCCATACCCAGTGAGACAGACCACTTCCTGCTGCCTGTGCAAGATATAGAATTCTCAGCTACCTCTCCAGCACCATGTCTGCCTGAATGCTGCCATATCCCACCATGATGATAATGGACTGAACCTCTGACCTGTAAGCAAGCCACTCCAATTAAATATTTTCCGTTATAAGAGTTGCCGTGGTCATGGTGTCTCTTCACAGCAATAGAAACCCTAAGACATTAGCCAAGTGAACCCATTCTGTGGGTACTGACACAAACGACAAAGCACAAGGCAGCTCCTACTGGCCATGAACTCCAGTGCCTCAGAAGTGACTATACCTATACAAGTACACACACAACACTGATTACATCTGAAGAGAACAGGGCAAGAGACAAATGTTGAAATACTACTGGGCTCACACAAAGGAAATCTCTTACTATAAAGAGAGGATTCATTCATTCACAAGTAGTGAATGGAATTTGGGGAAATACTGAAGTGATGGGTAAACTGCAGACAAGAAGGAGGAGACAGCTGGGGGAAGAACATAAAAGCAGGAAAGCATGGCCAAGGTGGAAATGGTGAGGTCAGAAAGGCACACAGTAGGTACAGAGGGCTCAGGAGAAGTGGCAGGAATAAAGACAGAAGACTGGATGTGTCCATCATTGGGACAGCTTTGATTGCAAAGTAATGATTGACTATTGTGGGGACACAGGAGAACCGCAGCCAACAAGTAGAGTTTTAAGAAGATAAGCCTAGGGGCTGGAGAGAAGGCTCAGCATTAAGAGCACTGGCTGCTCTTCCAGAGGACCCAGATTCAAATCTCAGCACCCACGTGGCAGTTCACAACTGTCTGTGACTCCAGTTCCAGGGGATCTGACACCTTCACACCAATGTGCATAAAATAAAATTAAAAAAAAAGAAGCCTAACACTGCTGTAGAGCGGGGAGGGGACATGGACGGAGGAGTTTGGCTGGTGGGTTCTTGCAACACACTGGGCAACTAGCAAGGGGCAAAGTTAGAGAACGGGTCAGAGACTACAGGGCTTCCAAAGGAATGACACTCTGAGATTGTCACCAGGCCAAGCAGCTGGCACTGCTGTTCAGCTCATCTGTGTCTTTTGAATTTTTTTTTTAAATATATATGTTTATCAACTGTTAAGAATGCCCATTTACACTTGGGAGGCAGAGGCAGGCGGATCTCAGTTCGACGCCAGCCTGGTCTACAGAGCTAGTTCTAGAACAGCCAGGGCTACACAGAGAAACTCTGTCTTGGGGAGGGGGGGAAGAAAGGGGAAGAGAGAAAATGCCCATTTAGAAGAAAACTCTGCCTGTCGCTGTGGGTGTGTTTGTTTCTCCCTTTAATTCTTTGAGACGCTGTATTCTGAGCCTCTCCCTCTCTTCCACTTTGTTCATTCTCTCCTGCGCCACCCCCACCCCGCCTCAGCAAATCAGTTTAATTCTAAAATGAAATAATCTACACTTTCCTGAACATAAAACATCCCTTTCTCTTTTCTTGAGTTGCCTTTACTTATTTTGATGTAACAAGTACAAACTGGCTGCAGTTATCTGAGTGACACCCGAAATGCTTATGCCGCTGTGATCTGTAGTGTGTGGAATTTCCCTGTGAGCTGATGAGACACAAACTGCTGGGATTTTTGGACACTAATTTTTTTCATCATTGGTGATATACCTTTCTCTTAAAGTCTATATTATCGGACACTAATTTGCCCACCCCCACCTTCCTATAGTATTTCTGTGGTTCATATTTAATTATTTACTTATGTTTGTTAAGTACAGACAACACAGAGTTAAGCAGTGATTTTTCTGTGACCTTCTGTTTTATTTTTTTTTTAAGTTTTATTTAATATGTGTCANTGTTTTGTCTGTATGCATGTCTGCGCACTGTGCACCCATAAAGCAAGAAGAGGGTGTCGGATCCCCTGGAACTGGAGTTTCAGACAGTTGTGAGCCACCCTGTGGGTGCTGGGAATTGAACCCAGGTCCTCTGCAGGAACAGTCAGTCTCTTAACCATGGAGCCATCTCTCCAGCCCCCTTCTGTGGCCTTTTCTTTTAACATTTAATGTAATCAATGTCTGGATTTGGGGTCACCATCCTATGGGGTCTCCTTCCCTTGTTTTTCTCCTCTACTTGCTTGCTTGGTACTGTACCTTTTTGTTTCTCTTGGAAGTTGCTCTGAAGATTTCAAGTGTTCTTCACAGTTTGGAGTCTACTTTGAGCTAATACCAGAATGTTTCCTGGGAGATCTAAGTACCTAGCAGCCTTGCAAATGCATCTGCTCCCACCTGCTGCATTAGATGCTGCAGCTGCCACACATTTTACTATACCTGCCTTATTTCAAATACAGTATTATATTTTTGTTTTAAACAGTCATTTTAATTACTTAAGAGGAAAACAATGTTATGTTTATCCATGTATTTACCATTTCTGGTATTCTCTTCCTCTCCTAAATACCTGAGCCTCCATATGGTATCATTTTCCGTCTGTCCAAAGGACTTCATTCAACATTTCTTACAATTCTCTGCCAGTGATGAGCTCTTTGTTGTGGTTCACCTAAAACACACTGCGTTTTCCTTCATTCCTTTTAATTTGTTTGTTTCTCTCACTTTGTTTTTGTTTGTCTGTTTGGCTTACTTTGAGACAAGGACTTGCTCTGAAGTCCTGGGTGAGCCTTGGCCTCCTGGATGCTGGGATTATAGGCACACATACGTGGTTTGCCTTCATTCCAGAACAGTTTTGCTGGATACAGCATTCTAGGTTTGATGGGACATTTTAATCTTTCTTTTAGCACACCTTTATTCCCAGTACTTGAGAAGCAGAGATAGCGGCAGGTGGATCTCTATGAGTCTGAGGCCAGCCTGGTCTACATAGTGAGTTTCAAGCCAGCCAAGGCTACATAGTGAGACCTTTTTTCAACTCCTCACCCTCACCAAATGTCTGCCCAGTGTTTTTGACCCCATTTGTTTCTGATAAAGACTCAGTGTATACATCTTTTTATTTTCCTTGACTGCTTCTGAGATTTCCTATAATGTCAGTTGAAGCATTTGGATTATAATATGCTCAAATATGACTTACATTTGAATTTTCTTTCTTTCACTTTTTGAATCTGCATCTATCTATCTATCTATCTATCTATCTATCTATCATCTATCTTCTATGTATGTATGTGTCATTTTATCTAACTTCCATCAAATGTAAGTAATTATTACTTTTTCAAATGTTTTTCTTGGCCCATTCATTCTGCCTTGTCCAAGGAGACTTGGACTATGGTTCTCTTCCTGTTTTTTATTTTCTTTCTCTCTTCATAGGTTTGAAAAAAATCTAGTCATTATATTAAAATTCACTAAGTCAGGGCTGGGAGACAGCTTGGTGAGCAAAGTGTTTATGGCACAGTGTGAGGACTTGCGTTTCGATCCCCAGTGCCCAGGTAAACTGCCTATAATCCCAGTGCTTGGGAGGCAGAGACAGGGAAGCCCTAGGACAGGCTGGCTAGCTGGAGGAGCCAAATCAGATCGGTGAGTTCTGGGTTCAGTGAGAGACCCTGTGTCAGCCTACAAATGATAGATAGCGATTGAGGACACCCCACGTCAGCTTATGGTCTCTATACACATGTGCATCCACACACATGTGCATCCACACACATGTGCATCCACACACATGTGCATCCACACGCATGCATGCACATCATGTATACACAGGAACACACAAAGTCTCCTGTCATCTCCTATTGCCCATTGGTGATTAAGAGCCAATCCAGGTGTCTGTCAGACATGCCCCGCCCCCCAGTTCAGTCATTTCTGAGAAAGACTCTGAGTCCATCAAGCCCCCAGGACCTGCCTATCTTCCCATACCCTTCCTCCTAGCTCTAGTGTTACAGGCTTGCGTGACAATGCCNAAACTCAAGTCCTCATGCTTGTCAGCACTCACTCACCCACCGAGCCATCTCCCCAGCCCAATTATTGATTTTTTTTTCTGCATAGTCTTAGAAATTGAACCATGGGCCTCATATACATTATGCAAATGTTCTACTACTAAGTCCTACCCCAGACCCCAAGTAGTTTAAAATTAAACAAATTGGACCAGATAAAAATAATACATGATCCTATAAAATTATTTAAGTTCAATGAAAGTGAAAAAATAATACAGAAATTATGTGGTGGGTAAAGCACTGTTCAAAGGAAATGTAAGACCTTTACATGACTGCATTGAAAAGAAGGGGGCACAGTCAGTGGTCTAAGGTTTGACATTCAGCAGCTAAAACAAGGCCTCAGAGGAGAGGAGATAAAATTACACAAGACACAAACAGAAACAAATGGAATAGCAAACATACACAGCCAAAGCACTAACAGAAGCAAAGATTGGGCCTTCTTAAAAACAAATCAAGAAAAATCGATAAATTTCCAACCAGAATGATCTAGAAAAACATCTACCTATGAGGAAGGGGTACAGCATGTACTCCCCATTCACTAACGAGGAGAATGCATGATGTACTCTCTAGAGAAACTACTGAAAATATGAAAAGAGGTAGAGCTAAAACATCAAGTAGATAAACCCCTGTTGTTCTCTCTGTGTGATGTTTTCCCAACTTATTATATTATTAGCTCTTCAAAGGCACAAGGCTTTTGAGGTGTTGACATTCCTTAAATAAATGACACAGGATTAATCACAGAATAAGGAGCCAATAAACACCAGTAATTGACAGAATGAATACAGACAGCCGGGAACTTATTACTTTGGTTCTTCCAGACACGATGAACCCGGTACACATAGGCCACATGCAGCCAACGACAACTATGAATGCAGCCTCGACTAAAATACAAGAGTGGGGTGTATGCAACTCGATGGTACAGTTTTCAAGTGTGAATTTGGTAGATGACAACATCATGTCCTCNTGTCAAATGGCTAGACAGTCCTGTAAGCCTAGACTCCCATTCTGGCCTCAAGGTCACCTTCAGAGCCACCTAAGAACCCACAGGCCTTTAAGCCATACAGCCACAGTGTGGGTTTTACAGAGAATGTAGTTNAAAGCAGCAGAAGCAGAGGAAAGGGAAGAGAATTGCTAATACGGCACCAGTGAGGTGGAGACAGCTATGTGACAGTTCACTTAAGAAAAGGACTCGCTGCAGTTGCTGCCAGCGGTATCTGAAGCCCAGGTCAATACCAGTGAGGTCGTCTTCAATCCTCCCCCCATCCAATCCTCCAGAGCTCACAAATGGCCAGAAGGCTCTGGCTCAGCAATGTAGTCAACTTACACTTCCAAACACACCCATGTATTCTGTCACTGTGTGGCTTCCTATGTTTGGACACAGAGACCAGAGACTTTGCCGAAGTACCTGCTATCCAGTTACTCACAGGTTTTTACCAGTCACATTAAATTGTCCTGACTGTCACCAAATACCAAACCAACTGTAAATACACCTTTCTTACGGGTCTTCCACAAAATGATTTTGCATTTTGTGTATTCTTTAATTGTATTGTTTTGAGGGAAAAGATACACTGTGGGCTAATTCACCAAGTCAATCATCCCTGTTATATTTTCATCAGGCCCTTAAATCACACACAGCTCCCTACCACTTCCATGCTCCTTTCTCTGTTAGAGAGGTACTTGCTCTTCTCTCTGGATGGGCTGAAAAGTGGGGTGTTTGTCTCCCACCACTGAGAGGTTTAACTCTCAGAGCACAAAAGAGATGGTGTGATTTACAGTAGGCAGGCTCAGGGGGTATGGCTGAAAGAAAGATACAAAATGAATTCTTTTGAACCAAAACACACAAGCTCTGGAAAAAGACAATGGCTACTCCAGCCATTTCCAGCTTAGCCCAGGGTCACAAAGGCAGGCCCTTACCCAGATTGGAGGATGCGCGGCCTTCCGCAGCCCGGTCCTTGAGGTCCTCAGCAATACCCAGCTGCTGCTCATGGTACTGTTTTGCCCTCTCCAAGTCCTGCATGCACCTGGCAGCATGGCCCAAGCCGGCATAGGCCCGCATCTCAATGGACTTCTCCATCAGCTCCTGTGCCAGCTCCAGCACACAGTTGTGGTAGGACATGGCCTTGTCAAAGTTCCTCCGGTAGTGGTAGGCACTGCCCAGGTTGCTGTAGGCACGGGCCTCCTCCCGCTTGCTCCCCAGGTCCTTGGCTATCTGCAGGTGCTGCTCATGGCACTGCACAGCATTCTCAAAGTCGCCCATGGCGATGTACACAGCTCCCATGTTGCCGAGTTCTCGGGCTTCAGAAAGTTCATCTTTGGACTGCTTGGCAAGAAGAACGCACTGTTTGTGACTGGCCAGAGCGTTGGGATAGTCTCCGATGGCTGTGTACACATGACCCAGACTGCTCAGGGCTGATGAAGCTGCCTGGAGAGGAAGGACAAGGCAGGGAAGTGAGGGCACAACAGAAAATGGTTTTGGTTTGTTTCAGTAAATAAAACTTGAGAGTTATCTGGAATTATCAACCCAGCTTCCAGTGGTGTTTCTGTCAGGAGACCACAGGCCCATTCAGAACCGACAAAAAGCACATCCCACAGCAAGTCGCTGACAGAAGACAATGGCCATGTAAGCAGGGGTGTGCTGAAGCCGATCTCACAGAAACAGGTGGTGTTTCGTGTAGTTTTCACCTGGAAGACTTACTGAAATTCCTAACAATCCTGTTATTACAGCTCTGTCAGCACTCACTAGCTTCTGTGATGGAAGAAGATGTCAGAGGGTAGGTGAATCTTATGACAGGCACAGGGTACTGAGGACGCCTGTATGGCTCTATTCCCTGAGCATAGGATGCTAGGGGACCCATGTGGGGCTCTGTGCCCGGAGCAGCTCTGTGACCCTGTGCATCTCTCTCCCAAAGCCAATGGCATACATTGAGGGGGATACTTTCCACCGTGGCTTAGATCTAGGTCAGAATCAAAGGAGAACTGTGGGTGGGGCCCAGCTAACACCTCAGAACTGGGCAGCCCCCGCTTGACTGGCCACGCTCCTCTTGCTCATGTGGAGCCTCAGCTTCCCTTTACCTTCGGGAGTCTCTGAGCAGCAGCCTCTCAGCAGAGAAGGCACCTGCCAGGACCCCACACACTGCACACCAGTCATCTATATCAAATCCTGTCTGTCTTCAAGGTTTTAATGGGACTGGTGGTATAGCTCAGCGGTAGAGCACTTGCCAATAGCATGCAAGGTCCTGAGTTCAATTCCCAGCATGGAAAAAAAAATAAAGATTAAAAATTAGAGGTCTTAGTGAAAATGACTCTATGCTGGTACAATACTACACAGAGGTACAAAACAAACAGAAAACCAAAGCATAAGAGAAGAAGCCATACGCTTTCCAGCCCCCTACCAAGTGCATACAGTCTTGGAGTCTAGTGTTGGGTTTTCAAGTCCTTTGTGTAGAGACATAAAAGGGAAGTTACGCTAGGCTTTCCGTTCCCTTTATTCTGAAACTTGGAAGCTCGCCTCCCTTCCTCTCATTACATGTCTGCAGCCATTTGGCATGTGGCCCCCTTTCTTCATGCTGCTTCCATCTCTGTAACAGGAACATGTGACCCTAGAAGAACAAAGGGTGTGCTTGGTCACAGGGCTGTCCAGTTAGACAGCAACAATGAGGTAGTGCTGTACCTGTAGAGGGGGGCCTTCCTGTCTCAGATGTGTTTTTCTGTGCCCTTCTGAAGGCTTTTATTAATATTTCATAGATATGAGTGATGTGCTTTCCCTGTTTGCTTTGTTTTGCGAAGTGGCAGTTCTTGCTAAAAGGGGCTAAGACCATTTGCACAGTGCTTCTGAGTGGTGTGTTTGCAAAGTGAACTATATTAAGTTGCTTTTATCAACACACATGTGTTCCCACAAAAAGATTTAAAAATCAGAAAGGAAATAAATACTTATAAATTTGCTTTTTTGTTCTTGTCCAAGTAGTGAGAATAGATAAAATTCTAGGGATGTTATGATGCTATACCAGCTGGACCCTGGCCAAGACCGCAATGATGTCATAAGGCAACATGCCACTAAGGCAGTGTTGGCCTCAGGTCCCCACTCTGAGCCTCTGGGGGACAGAGGGTGGGGTACCATGCCAGCTTACTGTACCATGGCTCTCTACTGCTCCAACCCCACCAGCAGTGACCCTCACAATCTTTTCTTCATTTGCTGTAGGCCCTGGCCTCAGTGTCTTTCCTTCTCCATGTGGTGCTTTTTTTATCCCTTCCTCTGCTCAGCTTCTTTTCCATCAAAACCTCTCTAGGGAGGGCCACAGTACAGACTACAACCTTCTGTCCTTTTGGTAGGATGGACAGGCCCTTCTCTGGGAAGCCACGCAGCTAGGGACACACTGAGCTCAGCTATTCAGGTNCCCTACCTCTGTGACTTGCAGCAACTGAACAGCTCTGAGCCTTGGTTTCCAGACAGACAATTTCTGCCTTCCACAGCAACAAGCCGGGAGCTGAGTGTTTTCAANTGTAGCCCCGAGCCCCTGTCAAATGTGTAAGCCATAAATAATTCACTAGCTAGCTTCACAGAGCAGATCTGGTTGGAGGCAATGAGCCTTNGAACAGTGTAGCAGACAGATTTATAAGACTCAGGCAGGCACAGCACCCCAGGTGTCACTGTGCTTGGAAACTTCTGGTTTATGGCAACTCTAAATGAAGGTTCGGGGATCTTGTGCTTCTGAGTCTTCATTTCTCTAAATGCCAGGAAGACACAGGAGCTGCCTCACTGAAGCTCTGTGAGCATGAGGAGAGGAACTACCATGCACCTCCCTCCCAGCGTGTGTGGAGAAGACCGGGGCATCAGCCCTTTCCTGCCATCCTGCCATCCCTTAGCTCTAAAGAGCTGTCAGGCAGGGCTCTTCAAGGCAGCGTCCTACCCCTCACATCTCCGGGAAGGACTAGGTGATGACAGAGCATGCCTCATCGCTTCCCAGGGGCAGGCTCAGCACAGGACAAGGTGGAACAGGGTTGAGATCAGAGTCATTTCACTTCTTCTGTATTTATAAAATGGTGCTAATAACAGCATTGTACACACTTGGAAGGGCTGGGCTGGCATCCAATAGGACCATGCCTGATAGCACCACAGTCATGGTGCCGTGCTCCGTAAACTCACAGCCAAGGTGCGTGGGTGCTGATGACCCCAGGACACTTGAGCTGGGCTCTTACTGGGGGCCACTAGAAGCAGCCACTGAAAACATCAGTACTTGTGACTGAACAGCTATATCCCTATCAGTTTCACAGGAAATAAAATCTAGTGTCTTACAGCCCCTGGGCAAATAACATGTGATGGTATTTATCAGCTAAGTGTGTTTGAAATTAATCACTTGTCTTTGTTCCTACTCCTGAAGAATAAGGGTAGACCTGAAACAGTTTCAGGTTATTAAGGGGGATATGAAGGCCCGTCTATGGGGAATCCCAGGCCCACTGCACACAGACGCTGTGTTTGCACAGAGGCTCACGCTGCCTTCCTATATTGATCTCACTCAGGCTTCTGTGCCAGAAAAGCAGCAGCTGCTTCCCACAGAGGACACATCTGAGAACATCTGTATCGAACACTAAAATGCACACACAAAGCATCACTAACAAACTATCTGGGCAGAAGAACACAATGGCTTTCTCTTTCTACAGGACAGAAATGAGTCCTGTTCTGCCAAAGCACAGCTCCCAGACGCAGGCTCAGGCACTGGGGCCGGCCACCCTGCCACCCTGCCACCCCCCCCCCAAACTTCATGAGGCCTGAGCTAGAGCTGGAAATTTCTTCACACTTCAACCAATCTTCAAGGGTTTTGAGTTTGAGAAATAAAATAAGATTTAAACTACCTAAACCAGACCCACACTGATGACATGACCGTTAAACAAGGTTCTGAGGATGTACACATTTTCCTCCCATCTGGCACGTGTTTCCTTTACTGTCTGCATATTTTTCATAGTGGTTATATTTTGCACTGTTACCTAAGGAATATTCGGTGTGATTACCAATTGATTAATTGCATGTACTTGGGGAAATGGGGATTGTATTTGCAGCTAGTAGCAGAAATATTGATTTTCCCTTTTACTACCCAAATCCANGTGTATGATGTATTCCCTGCCAGCTCAGTGCTCATAAACCCTGGGTCCTACATTAAATACCCAAAGCCCAGTCAAAGAACACAGAAACATGGACAGGCTCTGGATTCAGACATACAGAGATTCATATGTCAGATTGTGAGGCAATGTGCACTACAGAGCACTGCTGAGCCTAGGTTCCTCCCCTGTGAGCGCTTGGACAGCCCAGGTGAGGGCTTGGACAGCCCAGGTAAGAGCTTGGCACTAGAAGACTCTTATGCTTGTAGATCTTAGTTTCTCTTCCTACTCCAACATACTCTGCTTTAGTCGTTTCAGAGATGTGGTAAAATGACCAGGAAACAACACAAAATTCTGTCAACACAACTAAAAAGACAACAGAAGCAGTTGGACCCCATGGCAGGCAGCACCATTACCTTCCCATGCAGAAGGCAGCACAGTGCTCATCAGGTTACTGCTCTGCAGATATCTGCCCAACCTGCCCTTTATTTAAGGGTGGACTCGGTCACTGTCCCTTTGCTGTGACTAAAGAAACCTGACACATGCGCTGAAGGGAGGAAGGGTTTGTTTTAGCTTAAGCTTCAAGGAGATACAGCTTGAGGGAAACCATCACAATGAGGGCACACTGGACCTGGAGTCAAGAAGCAGACAACAAACAGGAAGTGGAGTCAGGCTGTCATACTTAAAGGTCCACCCCCAGGGGCCTACTTCTTCCAGTCAGACTCCATTTTCTCAAGGTCTACAACCTCCCAAATCACATCCCGGTGATTCCAGCACTTACGTAGCTGCACAGGAGAATTAAAAGCTTGAGTTCAGCCCAATCCACACAGCAAACCAAAACAACACAGCCAAGGACTTTCAAACAGTTAATGGTTAAACTGTGGCATTTATGAGGCAGTCTGAGGCTAAACTGTTTGTCTATTAAGCCACAAAAAGCCACAGATGAAACCGGAGATGTACACGTTGGTGAAGAGGCCAGCCTGAAATGGCTCCTTTCTGCATTCATTCAGGACCAGACAAGCTTCAGAGTGAAGAAGTTCTTGGGAACTGTGAGTAGGGGCACTATCAGGTAGAGCACAGAGAGTTTAGGGCACTGAACACGTTCTGCATGATACAATAGCAGATATATGACATTTATGTTTATAACACAGAAGGAACCCTACTGTAAATGTCAACTTTAGTAAACAATGTATCAACGTTGGCTCATCTTTGGTGAGATACACACCCTACAGAAGATGTCAGATGGGAGGCCACTGTGTGAGTAATCTAGTTCCTCAGTTTTCTGCTCTAAAATAAGGCCATTAGTTGAAAAATTATATATACATAAATTAGAGTTTACCCCCTTGGGGGAGGGGGTGGGTGGGTAATTCCAGGAAACAAGCAGCCCACACAAGGCATGATGCAAATGTGTGTGCTGAGCCTAGGAAAGCAGGTTGGATGAGTCTGTACCCAGGGTGGACAATCCCAGGCTTTTCCCAAACTTGGCTTCATCTGATCATCATGTCAAACCTGGCATGTGAGACAAAGCTGCGTGCACAGAGGTGTAGCGACATCCCTAAAGGTTCCAACTAATAATGTTGCAGGGAAGGGCCACACACAGCAACTTCAGCCCTGCACTGGATACATTCAAGCTTTACATGGAATGGCCAGCAGGGACTGCAGGGTATTTTGCACTGCCATACACAGGAGGGAGAGCCATGAGGCTGAAGAGAATACTGCTAACTAGAACAGCACCTGCTTTTGGTTTGGTACAGTGTAAGTACTGACAGAGGGCAGTCTCCAGGGCTTCTCTCCTGGAGGTGACCGTGCACCCAGCCTCAGCTAATCAAGGTGATTGTTCCCTGGGAAATAGCAAGCATTTGTGTAGGTGAATGTTTTGTCTGGGTCCCACCAGGCCCCACGCGGTCCAGCCCACCAAGCAGTCCCGCAGCCACTTATAAATTAATCACTCAAAAGCTTACATTAGCCAGGCGGTGGTGGCGCACGCCTTTAATCCCAGCATCAGCCTTAGAGTTCTGAAGGTCCATGCAGACAAGACAGGAAGTGATGTAGCTTGGTGAAGATAGGAAATTAGTTAGCAGATGGACAGGCATAAAAAGCCAGGTTAGACCGGAAGTCTCTCTTTTCCCTCTGCTTCACTCCTGGGAAGTAGAGGCAGCGTTGGTGAGGTGAGGCTAGTGGTGGCTTGCTCCTAATTTCTCTGATCTCTGTCAGATTTTCACCCTTATTTCTTGTTTCGTGTGTTTATTAATAAGACTGGTTAGAAGTTCTTCTTACACATTTGTAAAGCAGGACATGTATCACCACATCCTTTCCTCTGTTGCTATAGATGGTTCCATCTAAACAGATTTGCACGTGTCACTGTACAAGAGCCTTGGCTGATCTGTAATGAACACAGAGTGGGCACGAGATACTGGGACTGGTTGTTATTACCGCAGAANCCGCTGATACTGACTAATACTCCACTGAGCATAAATTAGTAACTTCACTCTCCAGGAGACATCCTCCTGAGAGTCAACTATGAGAGCTAACTATCTAGTGGCCCAGGCCTGTGCCAGTCATACAAGCTTCTGCAATGAAACTTTAGTCCATTCTATAAGAAAACCACATTTGAGAAGAACTGGCACCTAAATCAGTGTTAGCTAATCTTGACAGCCTTGCCTCTAGGTGCAAAGGTTGAATGGCTTCTCCAAGTATTCTCACAGAGAATCAATACTTAGGGAGAATCAATAGCTACCCAGATATGAGCCCAGAGAAACTGCAGAGTGAATCTCGTTCTTGTGGGGTGTGTCTTAGATGACATGCACATCTTATTTAATGAGTATATTAGAACTTGAGCACCTGAGCTGATAAAGTAATTCTCATGAAGAGTAGATGACAGTCAAGGGCTCCTGGATTATTCACTCAAGTGCTCACATAAGGCACTTGGACAAAAACTATAGGCATTGTCTCACTCCACCAGCGCCCATGACATCTCCCAATGACAACTCCATGGCAAAAAAACCTGCTCAGAATTCATTGCTTTTGTGTACAGCTGCTGTGGCTTCATTCTAAAGAAAGTGTCACTCTAGCAACATCACACTTACCTCTTTGTTTGTGCCACTGGGAAGCTGGTGGTCAGACCACGAGCTTCCCTGTTAATAGCCAGATGGAATTTGAGAGAATGTACACACTGCCCCGGCTTCAGCCTGGGAGCTGACCCTAATCCCCTCATTAAGCCTCATGGCTCCTTTCACATCCTGTTCCTGCTTCTACACATGCTTCTTGGATGAAAGTAGACAAATCAATGAAACAAACAAAAGCNGTTAAAATCTGAGGCTCTAAGTACGGAAACACTTCCTCGATGGGGTCTAGGAACTGCTAGAGAGGAAACTTAACTGTATCACATAAACAGGGAAGCATGTGAGGATCAGAAGTCATTTCTACGCTGCCCATGTTCCATGACTGGTGTCAGGTTTTATTCATAGTCAGTCCAGCCAGAATGTCCCAAACTCTAAACCTCAGCTTGAAAGAATATTACGCAATTATTGTATAAACAGTATGCAGAGCTGAATGCCTTTCTAGTGTGATACAATAGTTGGTTTGAGTCTATATTCTGGGCTTACAGAGTCATTAGTAACAGTTACGGGTTCTCCATGGTAACCCGGCAGCCAGAGGACTTTCATAAAAATTATTTTTATCCAAATTATATTAGGGTTGGAAGAATAATATAATGTCACAAAGATCTATTACCTAGGCGTAAGAGCTTCTATCACAGGTGATGAATTATTTATAATGGCCGGCATTATACGGCAATGTTTTCAAACGGAGGATTTGTAAATGTCCTTTGCAGATGCAAATGAACAGATTAATAAGGAAACAAGCTTTCTGGTGTGAGAAGCTGGGATGACAGATTAGCTATTAAGAGCAATTTATAGGTCATAAGATACGAAAGCTGGCAAGAAACACTGCCACTGTCGGCTCTAGAAATAGTAAAACTGCATCTGGTTTCCCAGGGGTTTCCTGTTAGACATTTTAATTACACCAGAAAACTGCCAGAATTTATAATGATTTCATTTCTAGAAAACTTGATGCCCTGTGTAAACTTGATGTAATACAACATCATTGTTGCTGCATGCCATCAGTGCCATGCCACATGCAGCCGCTGAGAGCCAACAACTTCTGAACGGCAGAGAGAAACTTCTAGTGTCTCCTTGGCACTCCCTAGGGCTTCTCCCTCTTTTGCACCCTAGTGGCCAGGCTACAACAGAGAAGGACCTCACAACTACCACCCTCTGACCACTTTGGCCACAGCGATCACCAAAGTAGACACCTGGAGCTGTAGCAGCTGTTGAAGAAGAGTTAGACGGGTAAAGCACCAGGAGATAGCCTCATCTCAGAGGAGCTTCCCACGACAGAGTTCACTCTAGCATGATGTTGTTTTAGTTCCATGCCACCGCTGCCATTTACGGTCATTTCAGTGACTATAAAACACTGTTCTGCAGGGGTTGGTATGTAACAGATCACCTCAGAAGGCAGTGTTTACACTGAACCATAAAACCTGGGTTTGGCAGGATGGGATACAAGGAGGAATGTGGAGGAAGACAGATAGAAAACACACGTGTACATGAGTGTCCCAGAAAGGGACAGCTTGTGTGCAGATGCTAGAAGACACCAGGAGACCTTTAAATTGGGTGGAAAAAGGACCCTCAAGGATCTGGAGAAGTGTTTAGGAATTAAACAACTGAGATCTTTTGCGTCCATCCAAGAAGGAATGTTACCACACCTTCTCACTAGAAAGGCCAGGTCGCAATGGTTGCTGAAGTGCTCTGAAACACACAGTTTCTGGTTGTTCAGGAACAAGGACAGGCAACCTCCACTCTGGTGTGCTCACTCACTCTAGCAGATTCACCCTCTTCCCCTATGGGGAATAATGATTCTAAATCCAGATTTCAGCACAAGAGACCAGAGTGTTTTAGGGCTGAAGGAGGCTTTATATTTATACACCACCCAGGCTATTGGCTTCAAGTGTCAGTTAACCAGCTAACCCTACTAGCTTGAANATGGGATTTGAATGACTGAAGATACAGCCATTGAATTATACCTCTGTGGTCCCAGCTATTTGGGAGGCTAAGGTAGGGTTGCTTGAATCCAGGAGTTCAAGAACAACTTGGGCAATGTACCAAGACCCCCATCTCAAAATAAACCAAAGTGAAGTACCACTGCTCAGATGGACTTCTCTTGTAGTAGCCCTAGCGCATACCTGGGGCATCCTCAGGACTCTTTAGAGCAATCTGAAAAACACTTGGCAAGAGAAACTTTCAATGTCCTTAGATATGGGTAGAGGTCCACCATCTTGGGTGAGAGTCAATCTTAGTAACTAGGGAAGGACTAGGACCAGTGCCAGGTCTTCAGTCCCAGCAGGTGCCTCCTCCCAGCCACTCACCCCAAGTCTCCATGGCCTTCACTGACTTTGCTGTGACTGGCACAAGAAGCAAATCTGTACACATTCTTCCAGCAACTGGTCACAAGCTCGTTACTCCCACTTTCTCATTGTTTGGCCACTGCATTCAGCAGCCCACCATGTTTAGCTGCCCCCGAATGTTCAGCATCTGAGACCAAGCCCTGAAATTAAAACTACACTAGTTTTTATTTAGTATTTTTTTTATTTCAATGCCAATTATTGATATACTAAGTCCATATAGAGTTAATTTCTGACCATCTTATTCTTAATGATAAATTTAAATATTTTCAGAATAATGTGGCAATATTAACAAATGAGGTTTGCAATATTAATATTTAAAATACATTATTTCATTCTCTGAAATTCTCAGTGCTATTCAGTGTCAAATGCAAAGGTAAACTTTGACAATTTTAATCAGACTTTTTAAAGAACTGCTAATTCTGTCATCTCAGCCATCTAGGATGGATAGCCATCAGTGTGCATCCTGGGTCCAGTCTTGTCCCCGCAGGACACATTCCCCTATGAAGCTCACTCTGACTGTTTCCTTACATACAAGGCTGGGAAGTGACAGCCACTTCATGGGACAATGATGACCCCACATTTAAAGAGCCTGGAATTGTGCCTGGTACACAGGGTGGATTCAATTACTGTGAACACCAATGAAACCGAGTACATTAATAAATGCTATTGTCATGTATTTATATTAATTTAATCTGCTCTGAACATTTACTTAAAGTGTAAATGTACCAAATCAGTGTCATCCTCGCCTCTCTCATTATGTCAACTGAAAATTCTGAAAACACCAAATCCTTGGTGTGACATTTGTCATCATCCCTTTGGCACATGAATTATTTGGCATACAGGCACATATATTCAGTTTTTGAAACCTCCAAAGAAATAAGACACTGCACAAAGGTTTGAAAGTTGAATATTTATCTGCTCAATAAAGAAAAATTAAAATTCTGATTTTAATGAGCTTGTCTAAACTTGTTTTATTTTAGCTTATCATAAAATATGTACAATGGCATTAAACAGGTTATATTTGTTAGATAAATTTTCTACCATAGAAAAGTGTCTAGCTTTTTTTTTTCTCTCTCTCTCTGAGACAGGGTCTCACTCTGTGGACCCCGCTGGCCTAAAAATGACTAGTATTTTTAATTTAACATAGTAAAAAATGGGATATGGGAAAGGAGCCTCCCATGAGACAGAGTGGAACAAGGCATCCAAGCCATGGAGTTTGGATTTGCATGAGGATGTACCAAGACACTGCCCCATCCTCCGGGGTAAGAATGCCATGATCAGTTCGCTGCACCAGCAACCTCCAGCTCCAACTCTCAAACAAAACTCAGCTCGTGTTTGATTCCCTGTGGCTAGAAGCAGCTGCTCTGTCTGCTCAGGACTCTTGGTCTCTCATTACCCTTCTTGCTCTTCTAGCTGCTGCTCCTCACCTAGTCAGCCGCACTCCTGTTAAATCTTTGAAATCTACTTCCTTTGGCCTCTGTCTGGGCACACCAACATGAAATGGTCAGAGAATACAGTCACCACAGCAGCATTGCTGGTGTTAATGTAGTGACAGACACTATTCCTTTTCCTGTACTAGCACCCAAGTAGCAGAGCTGGAGAATATGAGAGCATGGATTTCTGGGTCTGGTGTGAACCTATATGCACACTACACTTCACAAATCAGGGATGTCATAAATTACAAGAGCTTTGCAATGTGTGGCAGGAAAGGGGGAAGAGGGTGCAGTTAAACAGCACAGTGGGTCTCCTTACTGAAGGTGGCCCACCTTGACTCAGACAGGAAAACATGAAAAGCACGCACCTCAGAGCCAGTGAGTGATAGAATCCCAAGCGTCCCATTTTCATCATCTCAAATCTCCACAGGGCCTATCACAAGGTAGAAATGTTTACTCCCACTTTTCAAAAGAAAAAAGCATTAATTAATTGGTCCAAAGTAAAATAACTAAGAAAAGGCAAGGCTAGGCTGTAAGTCAGGACCTGATAGCAAACAACCCCACATTAAGGGACAGGCAAAGGACAGACAGGTCACTACACTGCTCATAGTGAAGTGCTTCGAGTGGCTTAGCAGGCAGGTATTCCTAATTTGCAATATCTTATAAAAATAAATCATCAAACTGTATCACAAACTGGACACAGACTGAAGAATTTTATTAAGATGGATAAAACCACAGTAACACCTACAACAATTCTACTACATGCTTTCTGAGCAACTTAAAATTCTTAATCCCTCTGCCTAGATATAAAAATTACCTTTGGAAGTCTTCCGGTCAGTCAGTTGGCCTGCCCACAGGCCATTATTATTATCATTATTATCAACAACCACATTATTATCAATAATATTTTATTATTATTATTATTATTAAAACATTNGATGTACAACTGCAGGAGAGATAGTATACAGATATCTTGAACATAAATAGAGGTACAAATTCTTATCCTAATAGTGAAGTGTTTCACTAAAGCATGCCCAGTGATTGGGCAAAACCAAAACTTATTTTATGCTATTATTTTTGGTTTCTCTGTGTAGCCCTGGCTGTCCTGGAACTCATTCTTTAGACCACAGTGGCCTTGAACTCAGAGATCTGCCTGTTTCTGTCCCCCAAGTGCTGGGATTAACCACAAGGCTGAGATTACTATTACTATTATTTACTATTTACTATTTACTATTACTATTAATTACTATTAATTAATGTAGTGTTCTCTGCAGTGTCATCTACAGATGTAGGACGTGTCTAGTGCAGACCTGGCCCACACACCTGATGTGCCTGACAGCTCCCAGAAAGCTGCCCCAGTCACTGAACTATAGCCACAGCAGTAAGTAACTCCATGGAGGGATGTCCACAGATGGCTTCCAACCAGCATACCAGGCTATGAATTCAAGGGTGCTTAAATGTACCTTGACAAGGGTGTGCTCTTAGGGCTCCACAGAAAAGAACTGGGTCAACTCCTACAATGGTAGGACCATTTCCAGAAGGCTCCACTCAATTTATCACAGTATTAAACAGGCACTGTAAGAAATCACAGTTTTATGGAAGCCTCAGGAGTCTCTTTCTGAAACACTCTTAAAGGGAGTGGAGTATCTTGCTCTGGGTCAGTGGTAGGAAAGGGGGGAGGCAATGGCTGGACCACAGAGAGAGGGAGGAGCAAGGTGAGGTGAGAGGGAGGTGACTGACAGCTTCTATCTGGGTGGGTAGGTGCAGCCCCGTTCCACTCCAGCTCCCAAGAGAAGAACACATCCCCTGTGATAAGCCTATACTCTGTCTCTTATACACATCTGGGAGGGAGGGAGGGAATGAAGGGGAAACAGGAGGGTAATAAGCACGTTTATTTCTTGAGTGTGACGGACGATGACTCATCTGGCAGCAGTGATGTGGTCAGACTAAGAGAAGTGAGAGGAAGTGCTGAGATGAAGGACGGCAGTGAGCACGGCACAGTCAAATAACCCCCATGTCTCAGAGGGAACACAAAGTAAAGGCTGGAAAGGGGTCCATCAGGAGGNCCCCCGGCAAATGGGAAGATGTGAAAACTGCAATTTCATGTACAAGAAGCACAAAGTCTTGATTGTATTTAAAGAGTTCTCTGAAGGAATATTCTCTATATTTACTTATTTTATGTACATGAGTGTTTTGCCTGCNTGTATGAATGTGTACTGTGTGCATGTCTGGTGCCCACAGAGGTCAGGAGAATGCATTAAATCCCCTGGAACCAAAGTTACAGATAGTTGTGAGCCACTGGGAACTGAACCCGGGTCTTTTGCAAGAATCACCTGTGCTCTTAACTGCTGAGCCATCTTTCCAGTCCTTAAATAGTTTTTTAAAAAACCGAAACAACAACAATAAAACAAAACAAAACAAAACAAAAAAACCCTTTGATTATTTTTAAACCTAATTTTTAGTGTGATGAACTTAAATTTGTTGAACTGATATCTAAAGGGAAGAGACATCCATATCCAACCTGGATGCCAGTTTCTTTCTTTAAAAAAAATTATTTTTAATTTTGTAAGAGTGTGTGTGTGTTGGGGGTATGTTCNTGTGTGAATACAGTGCCCATGGAATCCAGAAGAGGGCACTGGATCTCCTACAAGTGAAGTTACAGGCAGTTGTGAGTCACTCAACATGGATGCTTGGGTGCTGGGTACTGAACTTGGGTCCCCTGATGAGCAGTATGTGCTCTTAATCACTGAACCATCTCCCCAGGCCCAAAGTTTCCCTCACAGAATAGCCAAGTGGGCTACAATTCCCCTGGTATGCTTGGTCTAAAGTTGTCCACCTCACAAGATGAACAGCGGTCCTCAAACTTCTCACAAGTGCCATCAGAGACAGAACCAGAGTTAATGGCACATTTAACACATGTTGGGTACTTGAGAGAAATGCATCAATTAAGTCAGCTGAGGTATGTCAAGGACGTACTTCAAAGGCTTAGAAATAAGAGCATGGGAGATGTAGTCATCATTGGGTTCTTAATTCTTTGCATAACAATGTCCATTGCATGCTAAAAGTAGCCCACGCTGTGAATGTCAGCTGCATAGAGATCAGCCGTGCTGCTGTGGCAGTCTAGGCTGGTGACTTTGGTGGGGACTTTCCACATCAGCCTGCTGCCATGGCAGAGTCTAGGCTGGCATTTTTCGTTAAAGAACATCAAGATGGCCAGGAATGGTGGTTGAACTGCCTCACACGGTGATTCTATTTTTATTTTATTGAGGACCCCTCCCCCCATTTCCATGATGACTGTTAGGAGTTTACACTCCTCCTATGAGTGAGTATAAGTTCTTCTCTCCTCGTCAGCATTCTGCTTGGGATGAGACAGAATTTCAAAGTAGCAGATTTGCTCTCCCTAATGACAAGGATGTTGAACACTTTTAAAAAATATTCACAGGCCATTTGTGCTTCTTTGGAGAAGTGTTCAGCTCTTAAGTCCATTTACTGATTGGCAATTTGAGTTTGTGTTCTGTTTTGGGTTTTTGATGTATAGTTTTTGCAGCTTTTATTATATTATTATTATTATTATTATTATTATTATTATTATTACTACTACTACTACATTCTGGCTATCAGGCTTCTGTCTGAGGTACATCTTCTGGCAAAGATGTTTCCCCTCTTCTCTATTCTGTTTACTCTGCTGCTGGGCTCCTTTGCTGTGCAGACATTTTTAAGTTCATGGAGCCCCACTTGTAGATTCTTGAGACTGCTTCCTGTGTTGGTCCTGTCCAGAAGGCCCTTGCCTGCCTCTGTATCTTGAAGTACATTCCCTATGCTTTCCTCTGCAGTTTCAGTTTTTAAATTAAGACCTTTGGTCCACTTTGAATTGATTTTTGTTCAGGGTGAGAGATGTGGATCGAAACATGGCTGGCAAGGAAGGGCTTCCCAGCACGGCTCCGCTGCCCAGTTGGGGTTCCCACCTCCTTACAAGCCAGGTGCCACAGGCTTGCTCTCTGAACACACACTTCATTCCTCCTCTCAGGCGTGACTCACCCTTTGGTTATACTTTTAAAAATAACATTTATTTTATACTTTAAAAGATATCATTTATTTACTTAGTGTGTGCGCACCTGTATGCCACAGAGTGTGGGAAGCAGAGGGCAACTTTCTGGGCTCTGTTGTCTCCTATCATGTGGGTTCTAGGAATCAAATGCAGGGCATCAGGTTTGCGGTATGAGCCTTTACCTGCTGAGCCATCTCATCAGCCCTGGGCTAAGTGCAGGTTTATTTGTTTCAAATAATGCCAAAGGTGTCTTTAAAAGCACTGGCTATAAGAATTAAAGAAATAAAGCACTGCTCATTAAATGTAAATAAAAACTTAGCTAAAAATCATACAGCTCTTAAAATAATGTCAGGTAGACAAAAAAAAAGGTTAGATAAAAAATTAAAATAGAAGCAAATGTGACTCTTTAAGATCTGAATTGAGAGGGGCTTCCTATGCCTGAAAAAAATAGAAACCACAAAGAAAAAAACAAAAGATATGTCTATAAAATTTTTAATTTACTTATGTCAAAACATGGAAAAAATACCACAAAGAAAATCAGATGGCAAAATATTTTCCTGGAGAAAAAAAAAGCTGCCATGTGTAAAAGGCCCATAACAAGCACATACAATTCACTGAAAATATTTTTTAAAACCCTAAAATATGGAAAAATTCAGAAAAAGTAAGATTGTACTTAACCTTTCAAATACCAAAGTGTAAGGAATAATTTTGAGCAGAGCTCAGCAACCCCAGTGAGGTGGTCTTACCACCTGCGGGAGCGGATGAAGCCTCTAAGCCCCATGACAGAACAAACCTAAAGTCCTGTAAATGTCCTTGTCATGATTTTCTCTCTAGAGTTGAATCCAGTCATTTTCAGCTTTGGCTCTATTGGTATTTTGGGCAGGGAATTCTTAGCTACAGGGCCCTGTCCTGTGCCTCCCCTTACACCACCAGAATCCCTCAAGGCACATCACCAAAAAAGTCTCCTGGGAAAAAGCCATGCTTCCTAGGTGACAGCTGCTGCTCCATGCAAACAAAATAATGCAAGAGGCGGAAGGAAGATCGTTACAGGAAACTGTCATNACATTTTCTCTCTCTCTTTAAAAAATTCCTCTTTTCTCATACAATACATCCCGACTGTAGTCTCCCCTCCCTCCACTCCTCCCAGACCCTTCCCCTAATCCTCTCCCCCAGATCTGCTGCTCCTCCATTTCCCTTTAGAAAAGAGAAGACTTCTCAGCAATACCAGCTGAACTAGGCATAATAAGATGCAGTAAGACTAGCCATAAACCCTCATATCCAGGCTGGATGAGGCAACCCAGTAGGAGAAAAAAGGTCCCAACCACAAAATCTTCAACCCACACCTGTCCTGCCTGCAAAATATGCTGGGGCAATGGTGGCTCAGAGCTTGTGAGAGTGGTCAACCAATGACTGTCATGACATTTATGGGGAGATGACNAAGCTGTCAGATGACTGACTGGACAGCCACATCGTGAGACACCCCCACACACAGTCACTTAAGATACTGCATTCAACACATTTGTTCTAGTGATTGGGATCATGTTAGCTGGTACAAGCAACAAAATTTCACTTGCAGTAGATTTTAGATCTTGCTCATGAAACAAGAGGGCATGAGACTGACAAGGCTGAGTGGAGTGAAGGTGGGACCCGACTCCACATAGGCAGCTGACCCTTTCTGTCAGTACCGATCCAGCAGGAAGAGCAAACACACAGGCCATCACAGCTCGGGGCTGTTCACAGCCAGGCCTACAAGCAGAAGAAAACATCTCCATTCACTATCTGCTGTGTGGAACTGGGTCACAGCCACAGCCAGCTGCAAAATGGGCAGAATAGTGCATGTAGTGATATTCAGATAGAGAAAAATGGTCTTGGTAAACCAGTATTTCATTCTTTATTGGAGACATAACAAAATGTTAATTAAGAAAGCGTGGTTTAGTACACATTAATACACACACACACACACCTGCACTTGAAATCTTTATGTGTGTGTATGTATACATGTCTGTGTATGTGCTCTCGTGTGCACTCCGCATGTTCCTGCACTAGTGTGTGTATGTAGGCCAGAGGTCAACAATGGCTGTCTTCTTTAATCACTCTCCACCTTGTTTTTAAACAGGGTTTCTCACTGAACCTGTGCTCACCAATCAGCTGGACTAGCTGGCCACAAGCCCCAGCATCTCTCTGTCTACCAGGCACTGCAATTACAGGTGGGTGTTGCCATGCCTGGCCTTTTATATGGGTGCTGGGGATCCAAACTCAGTCCTCATGCTTGCACGGTCATGACCCCCAGCTCCCCTAATCTTTTTATTTAAAAAACACAATCCCAGGATCATTTCTATGGAAGTAATACTTTGCAACCCAGCAATTCTAACTGCAAATATGCCTGCTAGAGAAATGCACAGAAACATGCACTAAGCTATCAGAGTATCAGAAGTCACAGGACCACAGAGGGGGGCTGGTCAGATAGCATATGGGAAGTCCACAGTCTGGCATGACTATGTAGATGTGTGTATACATGTTTGCATGTATGCACATCTTTAAAGGATGCCACTAAGAGGCAGCCAAGACTTAAAGAAGGATACTGTTGTTACATGTAAAGAACACAAAACTAAGTTATTTGTGCACACATGAGTGTTCCTGTAACAAGATCTGTGGGAGGCTGCACGACAGGGGGCTAGTAATGTCCTGGGTCAGGTGGTTCTTGTTTGGAGTGGGGAAGAGGGGGAGGTTCCTGTACCAGCATCACTGGCCTCTGTACCAGATGCCACAGACAACTCCCATCCTCTCTAGAAGGATGCACACTAAATGGGCAGCAGGTGAATAATTCTCTCCAATGACNGTTACTAGAGGGAAGAATGTGGGCAGAGCAAAGGGTGCATTTGTCTTACTTGTAATGTTTGGAAAACTTCCCATGAAAATCCACCCATATTATTTATATAATTTTTATTTTTAAAATGACAGAAATAAAACATTAAAATAGTCATGGTAATTATTTTGAGTGGTGAAAACTGGCTGATGTACTGTTTTCAAATACTAATATTAAAATTCTTTATTTTTAAAGAAAGGGTCAAAGGACTTTTTAAAGGCCTCCTAGTATTATTGCTTTTGAATTAAAAAGAACAGTTTCAAAAGAATAAATTAGTAACAAATGGTGACAGAATGGGAGTCATAGCTGGAGGGCTGTGCAGTTAGCTTTTTGGAGACTTAGGGTAACAAATCAAGAGCACTGGGGATCAACCCAGGGCCTTGCACAGGCCAGACAAAGGCTGGACCACTGAGGGGACTCCAGTGAAAACCACTAGGACTACTTCTCAGGGATAGGCCCAACCTATAAACTCAGCGGTCATGCACTGCTATCCAGACACACAATGTTTGCACTGTACTTTGAAAGCTGATGCAGACTGCTTTAAAATCACTGTTGTTCTGGCTTATCCAGCTTATCCACCTCCTCAGCATCTGCTCTTTAAGACAATGCACACTCAGTGGCTCACTGGCAACCCAGGCACACTGGGTCAGACAGTGCCACCTCACTGATACAAGCCAGGAGCACACAGTGAATGGCACACAATGCAGTTTTGTCAGACCCAGACTCATCACTGCAAGGACCAAATTGATACTTACTGGGTGCTTACTATCTGCCGCTAGGCACTGGTGAGCAGAGGCTGCTTTGATTTTATCAAGTGCAAGGCTAGAGCAGAGAAGACAGGAGGCAAGTGAGGACAGAGGAAGAATACTTACTCTTGCCTAGGGACCAGGGGCAGAGGGAGGAGTAGAAGCCAGAAAGATTGGGAACTTTCCAGGCACTGAGAAAAGGCAATGCAAATGAGGCAAGAGATACAAACTTCTCTGCAGTGCCACAGGAGATGGGAGCAAGGGGGAAAGGCGTGGCCAGATGCTCACCTCCTGCAGGCAACAAGAGTGTGGCCTGACCAGAAACTCCTGGGTCTGGAGTACAGGAAATGAACACATAGTAAGAAATGCTCAGGACATAGACCTGCATAGCACTGACACTGTATAGTGCCAGGAGCCAAATGACACAACCTGTTAACACCTACTATGTGCAGCACTATCTATGTTATATGAAACACCACAGCTGTTAACACCTACTATGTGTGCAGCACCACCTGTGTCATGTGAAACACCATAGCAACCATGTGAAAATATGTGTCTTCATTTCACAGAACGAGCTGAGCTCGGGGAAGCTGAGTGCTCTGTCCTCAGTGGTGGAGAGCATCAGCCTGGGCTGGTTTCAGAGCTCTAAAAGTGTCACACAGTCTCTGAGTGGATTAGTCACTGCAATCCTGCCTGCATGGCTGTAGCTTAACAACAGGAGGAAAGGGGTGGAAGGATTCTCCTGGCATCCTAGATTTACAAAGCTATAATGATGTCAAACTTGCAGAGGCACTGGTGGCCAGAGGCCGGGCAGCTTCATGGCTGGTGCAGAGGGACTTCAGCAATGCCAAGTGTTCTAGTTCTTCCCCTCCAATGCAAGCGCCACCTGAGCTTTCTACTCAATAATTTAGGTCTGGTTTTCTTTTTAAGTGCTTCAAATGCAGAAAACTAAAATAACAATTACCTGTGACCTATTTTATTTTAACACATTTTAGCATTCTCCCATATTTGCCTTGGAACGTCCCTGCCCCTCACCCCAACCTCCGGCAATAAAGGTCACAGATACAACCCCCCCTTCCCTTTGCAGTCATTGCTGTGAGCATTTGATGTCTCCCACTCCCCCGAACATTTGGTATCATCACTGTATATTATGGATCTGTAAAATCTGTCATGTCCCTGTATGTTTTCAGTTTTTGCGAATGGTGACAAACGGCACACACATTCTGCCAGTTTAATTTTCTGGTTATGAACATATTTGCATTTGTGAGCAGAAGACCACAAGATGAGCAGGGCAAGTATGGACTTCAGTGAGCTGGGCTTATGCCTTTCTCTTATACCTTCTAGAACTCTTTTGTGTTTTGTTTTGTTTTAAAGAAGGGGATACCTTTAATCCCAGCACTTGGGAGGCAGAAGCAGGCAGAACTCTATGAGTTCGAAGCCAGGCTGGTCTACAAAGCAAGTTCCAGGATAGCTTGTCTTGGGAAAAAAAAAGAGGATAAAGTTCTAAACAACACCTACCTCCTGGCCTGGCACAAAGCAAATACCTGCTGAATGCTGTTATTTGTCACAATAACACAGCTCATGAGCAACAGATGGTAGCTATTTCATGAACCTAGAACAGATCATATTTGTTTAGGAAACCTAAGTCTTAGAATGGCCTTCAGGTCCCCAGTGCCAGATTGTGTTCATAAAAATGAGCTGTGGTCACTTCTGGGTCAAGTCATTATGCACTGTTATGAACTCTCCTACCCAGAAAGACTTTACCTTATTTATTTTAATGGCAGAATTAAACTCCTAATCCTTTGGTCACTACTGAATGACGTTCTATAAGCCTGTGACCACTGCTCTAATTTCCAAAGTCTTTGAACGCCTAACCCTGTGCCTAACCTGTGCTCTCCCCATCACCTCTGTGGTCTGACACAATCCTACTACAGTTCTACATCCACAAGCATAATAAGGCATGATGCTCACCTGTAATCCCAGCACTCAGAATGCTGAGCCAGGAAAATTGTGAGTTCCAAGCCAGCCTGGTTTCTGGGGCAAGACCCTGCCTCAAAATAATAATAAAAATAATAAATAAAAAAAGGTAAATCACAGATAAGTGATAAGAACCAGCCCGCTTATATTGCTCCTGCCTTGCTCCTAAGGACAGATGCTGTGCCTCAGAGCACCCCAGCCACGTTTCTGTGTGTTTGTAAGACAGAACTACATATACTCACTGCCATATTTTTAATGCCGAGGCAACGCCCCCAGACTAGCCTTGTCCATCAAAATTTCAACCATTCTCCACGATTCCTCTCAGTGGCCAATTCTTTGATAAAATCCATGCTGACCTTTACTCTCACCATG
>LZPO01017396.1:69132-80959 GCA_001675575.1 Neotoma lepida
ATACGCCTGGCTGTGCATGTACAGAAGCCAGAAGAGGATGTCAGGTGACCTGCTCTATTGATTCGGCTTTATTCCCTTGAGTTGGGGTCTCTCAATGAATCTGGAACTAGGGTGGTGGACAGCCAGCCCCAGCAATCCTCCTGTCCCTGATCCCAGCACTGGGATTACAGGTGCATGGCCACACCCTGCTTTTTACACAGATGTTTGATCTGAACTCAGCAATCATTCCTACCCATCGAGTCATCTCTACAGCACAATTTTTGGCATATTCTGTTGGTTAGAGAAATTCAAAGGTCCCACACACTCTAGGAGAGGGGAATCACACTANTGCATTGTGATGGTTGATCTTGATTGGCAATATGGTTTGAGTAAGAAGCACTGAGGTTCACAGAGCACACCTCTGGGGTGTGTGAGAGGCTGTTTCCAGTGAGGATTAAGCCCAGGGAGAAGGCCACCCTCAGTATGGGCAATGCCGTTACATAGGCTGGGTGCCCAGGCAGAATAAAAGGANAAAACATGCCAGCAGAACACTGTCTCTGCATCCTGACTGTCATGGCTGGAGCTCTTTAGAGTGGCCACAACCTCTCTGCCATGATGAAGTGAATCCATGAGCCAAACTAAGTCCTTCCTCCCTTAATGAAACTTTCTCAGGCATCTGTCACCACCACAGTGGTCTGACTAACACAGGTGCAAACAGCAGAGCTCAGGAACATTGCCATCTCCTTAAGAGCATGGTTGGCAAGCTATGCTGAAGCAGGCTGCATGGCAAGTGGCAAGTCTGCAAAGCTAAGAAGCGCCAAGGTTTAATGAAGCTAGCTCTGAGGCCTACTGTTAACTGGAACCTACATCCAGAGACACAGCACATCCAGATGGAGCTGAGACAGTGTTGACAAGCAAGAAGGTTGATCCGGTGGACTGAATGCCATGTAAGAGTTATCAGGCATGCACTGAACAGATGCCAGTGGTGTGACTCCAGGAAAACTTGATGGCAGCAGGATCATGGTCAGNTGCTAGAATTCAGGTGCAAGGATGTGGACTGTGTGTCAGTATCCTGTGTTTCCTGGGATTCTCGATGACTTTTGAGGGCCTGGTTCAAATGCTGTCCACTCTATGAAAAGTGCCCAGCCTCCAGCATCTACCACTCTGCTCTGGTTGGCTAGCCTCTGTGTCTACACCCAGTGGACTATGGGTACCAGAGAGAAAGGACCATATCTCATTCTACTCTGACTCCTTCACAGCTGGAAGAACAGCTGGCATCCAGCACTTACTGAATGATGACTGAAGCTGAAAACTCACAACGTTGAGTAAGTCCTGGTGGATCACTCCTGTTCTTAAAGCTACCATTACCAGCACCCCTGTGTCTCCCAATGGCACACCCACTGATGGCAGCTGTATGTGTGTAGCTCACATGGTCAATCTTAAATGCAGATCAGTACAGCTGAAGCTTGACACAGAGGGCTGAAACAGCACTAAATCTTTTGTGGAAAGGCTGAAAGTCTGCATGACAACCAGACATTCCCTGCTGGTCGAAAGCTCTGATGAGCAGGTGCCAGAGGTAGAATAGAGCACACCACCTTGGGCTTTTAGCAGAGAATCCTAAGCGGAGCCCTGGGATGCTGCAGTGGGCAACAGAAGCNGATCTTCAGACCCTCCCTCAGTGACAGAAGAGACAGTCATCACAATGTGCCTGTGTGTGAGACTTTACAGGGCCTGCAGACCCAGCAGTTACCACTTCTGAGGCTGTCACTGTGTGTTCGGCTATAAGGAATGTTCTGGACCTGTCTATTTTCTATTAGGCTCATCATCCTCAGACATGCACAGTATGGCATTTGTCGATTCTCTTCTAGAATGAAAGAAGTCTCTCAAACTGGCTGTCAGTGTTCAAGATTGACCCCAACAGGGACTGGTNGAAACAAGGTCTCAGCTAATCAGCCCAAGCCCTGTTCAGCCTCTTACCATGAATATTAAACCTAGGAAATGGGAACAAATTATGCATGCATATTTGCATTTGATTTTAAAATATGCATAGATACATGTTTTAAAATGGACCTTTGGCCTAAGACAATGAAAGAATNCCATTCATAATGAAGAGCAGGCATTAGCTTTCCTGACAAAATTAAATAAATAAATATATTTGCCTAATACATCCTTAGAGTCTGACTGGAGGAGGAAATACATCTAAAACTGGGATCTTTCTGTCAGATGCTCTCAACATGACGAGGAACACAGCAGGTGCATCCCACAGGGAGAGTCCAGAGCTGGCACGGGTGCAGCACCCTGGCACACCTGCTGGCTCTTCTGTCCTTCCTTCTTTTCACACATTGCTTGTGAGCCTACTCAATGCTATTCCCACAGTAGACTTCTTCCTCTGAGAAGGGATTTCATACAGAGCTCTAAGTGAGAAGTGCTTCACTGACGTGGGTGAAGCTAACAAAGGCCCCGAGGAAAGCCTTGCTTCTCAAAAGAAAAAAAAGAAAGAAAGAAAGAAAGAAAGAAGGAAGGAAGGAAAGAAAGAAAGAAAGAAAGAAAGAAAGAAAGAAAGAAAGAAAGAAAGAAAGAAAGAAAGAAAGAAAGAAGAGAAAGAAAGAAAGAAATTGAGAAGGTATTTCCTCCCACTCTCATTGTGAGATGGCTACAGAGACCAGCACTCACAGTGATGAGCTTCAAGCATCTGCATTAGAACCGCATCCTGAGCTAGGGCTTTGATTTGCCATCATAACCCCACAGTTGGCCACAGCAGTGGAACTTCCTGAGCAATCAGAGCCTAAACATCCCAAAGGACTTCTTTGGCAAGGTCTTGGTGCTCTATGACAAGAGATATTTTAT
The DNA here is from genome assembly GCA_001675575.1 of Neotoma lepida. Classification (NCBI taxonomy): domain Eukaryota; kingdom Metazoa; phylum Chordata; class Mammalia; order Rodentia; family Cricetidae; genus Neotoma; species Neotoma lepida. The sequence continues at coordinate 71,959 of LZPO01017396.1, forward strand.
AGAAAAGAAGTGTGATTGCACAGTGGCCAAGTTCAAGATTTAATGTAGANTTGACACCTACGTAAGTACCTCACTCTAAACTCCAAAATGGAAACTGGAANGAAATAGCTTTCTAAATGAATATAGTTAAGTTTGTAAGAATCTTATAAAACCTGATTTGATGAAGACATAAAAGCTTACCCAAAGCCTGATAGTAAACCTGCCTTTACACACATAGGTAAATCCCATTGGACTGACTAGCATTTCTACATGAATAGTGCATAGAACATTCTGTGTGTTATTGCTTTTAGACAGGAGTAATGTCTCCACATAGACAGCTGTCAATGTCTGTAGCCAGCCATGTTTTTGTCACACTTCGGAGGACTTGCCACGGACAGTGGGCAGAGGCCACGGTACTGCTGAATACCTGNCATGCCATAGGCCACAGCTCATAGCCACTTGTCAGCAGGGTGGGCAGCCACCCTGTGTTGCTTCTTGGCTGTAGTGTGTATGCACATACATGAGACCTGAGATTGCACACTCTCACCAGCTCCAAGAGGAAGCTGAGCTCAGTGGTCTGTGGAACACGCAAGTTCTATACAGGGTTCTATGAGACTGTCTGCGCAATCCTTTCCAGAGGATCCACTCTCTAACCTAGAGAGTGGGTTACATGATGTCTTAGTTAGGGTTTCTAGTGCTGTAAAGAGACACCATGACCATGGCAACTCTTATAAAGGAGAACATTTAATTGAGGTGGCTTACAGCTTCAGAGGTTTAGTCCACTATCATCAAGGCAGGACNTGGCGGCTTGTATGCAGACATGGTGCTGAGGAAGGAGCTNAGAGTGGAGAGGGAGCTATATCTTGATCCCACAGGCAACAGGAAGTGATATGTCCCACTGGGCATGAATTGAGCATATATGAGACCTCAAAGCCTGCCTCCACAGTGACACACTTCCTCCAACAAGGCCACACACCTCCTTATGGCACCACTCTCTTTGGGGGCCATTTTCTTTCAAATCACCACACATGACTCCACTCCTCCAGTCACAGCTCAATACCCTCAGGGTACCTCAGAACCCCCTGAGCCAGTCAGATGCCTTCTCTTGAGAATATGTTTTAAAGCTGCTGGCATTTTAGAATTTCCCTGACACCAAAGAGCTGAAAGTATTTTAAAATGCACATTTAAAAGTAAAATAAGCCCTGGCTGCTAAGAGGCTGACTCAGGGCTAGGACCAGAAGGGGTGCATGTCCATCCTGGGCAGTCAGCTGAAAGCTCTGTTCTAAGAACTGATTGGTACCTCAGGATCACATCCTCTTTGTTGCTCAAACTAATTTAAGGAGTTTTCTTCACTTAAAACTACTGTTTTCTGAGCTCATGGGGGTCACTGTGTCCCATCACCAGCATGTACCCCCCCCCAAAAAAAAACCCTGATTCTTGACCAAAATGTGCTTAAAAATTGTCTTCTAGCTGGGTGGTAGTGGTGCACACCTTTAATCCTACCACACAGGAGTCAAGGCCAGCCTGGTCTATAGAGTAAGTTCCAGGACAGCCAGGGCTACACAGAGAAACCCTGTCTCAAAAAAACCAAAATTGTCCTTAATCCTGAGGTGTGCAGCTTTGGCTCCGAGGCTAAACAGCCTGTGCAACACTAGTAAAACCAATACANAGCAAAGCACAAACACTTTGCCTTCAAAGCCCACGTGCTCTAAGCACATGCCGAGTGACACANCAGAGCTGCCAATGCTACATCTCATGGAAAGGCAAGGTGCTAAAGTTTTCCTAAGTTACCCATGGGACAGAAGAGGAGCCCAGGAACAGACTGGCTCTCCACCACACAATAGAAAAGGATAAGCCTTCCACATAATCTGTGATGGTAATTACAATTTAACTAGATGTAGAGTCACCCTAGAAGCATCAAGGAGGGGGTGGAACACCCCCACCTCTGCCCATCACCAGCATTCTACAACAGCAGCTTCTNATCACATAGCTTCTGTTCTTTCTTCCTGCTAGGGTCACATCAGAGCAACCCACAGTGTGATGTCCAAGCTAGACAGTGAAGTGTGTGAGTACATCTCCCAGCCACAAAAGACTGTGCTCGAGGGCAGACTTGCCTCTCTGGGAAGATGTGACCCTGTCAGTGTTCTCCATTAACTCCAGAGATTCAGACAGTACTATAACTCCTTCACAGGTAACCAGAGTACAGACTATACAAGTTGGGTGGGGTGCTTTGTCTCCTTATTGCTCAGCATAAAATGTCCCTTTAACTGCCCCNTCCTCCACTGAAGACCAAACCCAGGCACATTCCTAGGCAGGCACTTGGCTATTTAGCAACAACAGTAATTGAAGTACAACTGTAGCCAGCCTGAAAGTGTACCTTCTGTTTCTGAGTGACACCAGACGATTACAGGAGAGTCCCAAGGCCTCACCTTCACATGCCAAGACAGACCCACCCAGNGACTGTTCCCACATCACACTAATGTTTGGGGACACAGAGGTTTAGCAGAAGTGGGATATTTTGCCTTGGAAGTATCCCTTGAATTGCCAGATGGGAAGGACCTGAACATTAGTCAAGTGTGAGCTGTAGCAAAGGCAGAAGAGAGCTTCCCACAGTATAAACTATTGCATTCTAATCATTCCAACCTCAGGATTTTAATCTTCCTCAGCCAAGAGAAATGACCTAATGCAAAGTCTAAGCTCATTATTCAATTCAATGCGTGAGTTTTTACCAAAAAGAAAAAAAAGTCTAAGGAAGAGAGATGTGTATGCCTATGTGGGACACTTATGTGGTGAAAAATGCACAAAGCATTTTGTGGATAAGCACTATAATAAACACTAATCTATAACCCCAATGAGCATTCTGTCTGCACATAGTTAGAGGGCTCTAATGCTAACATCTCTAGATTTTCTTTCAACATTCTTTTCATGCCACAACTACTGACTGGCAGAGAGANACACACACACATAAGTAAATGACAATGTAAAATGTTAAGTGCTTTAAGGAGACTAGAACATCCTAGCCTGTGGTTTTTGTTATTGTTGTTGTTAGTTTTGAAATGAAGGCAGGGAATGCATCCAGAGTCCTAAATTCTAAGTCCAAATCTCTGCAGAGGTCAAATGCACAGCTCGCATCTGTAAGTCCTCCTGGAGTCACAAGACAACCCTCTGTAAGAGCGGCTGATGTCTGAGATCACAGCTGGGAACAGCTCTGCTCAGTTCAGCTTACAAGTCCCAAGGGACACTGTGGAATGTGAGTTGCTTACACATGGCTGATGGGGGAGCCATCAAGTGCTCAGCTCTAATAGGCCAAGCACGGTCATTAGGAAAATCCATGGAAACCAATGTCTAGAAGGAAGACATTTATTTGTTGTAAAGAATCAAAGTTAAACATCAGGTCATATATACATCTAACCATACAATTACTGCAACTTTGATAAGGGTGAAGAATGAATGAGAGATGGTTGATTTATGTGAAATGAAGAACAAACATACGGCTGATGTAACATTTGCTGCTGACCTGACACCAAGCTTCAATATTTACTCTTGACTTAGTACAGATGGGTGCTACAGTAGGTTAGTATTTCTGAGAAAGGATCTNTGAGAGAACTAGGAATAAAAGTAATTTTCTTCAAATACTGACTACATCAAGCAGGCATTGGTCTTCTTGTGTCAGATAGAGCAATGGTGAAAAATGCCTGGCCACAGCTCCTTTTCAGAAAATCTGCTTCTTCATGTCACCCTTGACGAGAGCCACAGCTAGCTCTGTGAGTACCACAGTTCCCTGACAATCACAGCTGTAGGAACCAGGCTGGACACTCATCTGCAGGGCAGCTTACATACTGAATAAGTAGTTTTCTACTTTTAGAATGAAGAAAAGGTTTCAACCAAGAAGATTAACTTGTTTTAAGGAATTTAAACTGGTAAACAGAATGAAAAACAGGATGAGCATATTAAAGAAGAGCTAACTCTAAGAGAATGTATTCAAAGAGAGGGAGGGGCAGCCACCGGGATGGGGGTGGTTAACAGACCCAGCGTCCCTCAGCAGCAGAGGCCTGGGGATGTTGGAGCATCCACCCAAGGTGTATGAGCCTTCTACACAAAGCCCTCCTCTCTCGACAAGCACCTCACACAATTCTGTTTCTTGAAATCAAAAGAACCCCAGCACAGCCAGAACTGGAGGGATCTGAGTTATCGATGAGAAGGCTGGAACTGAACAGGGTCACAGATGAACATAAGAAANAGTCAGTTATTCTTTAGTTAGAGTTTATTAATCGGGCTAGATTGATTATATCTTTTATTTTTAAAATTTAATTTTGAATTGTATTGCCATTTTTATTTATAATTATTAATGCCACATTTAATTTGAGCATTAATGCTGTCAGTGTGTACACTGTGGGAGCATGAGGAAGCCAGAGAGAGAGAGAGAGAGAGAGAGAGAGAGAGAGAGAGAGACTCAATGTCTACTACCACTGTCAACCTTATTTTTTGTGACAGGGTCTCCCACTGAACCTTGGTTTATCATTTTGGCTAGACTGACTTGCCAGCGAGCCCCCAGGATCTGCTTGTCTCTGCCCCCAACACACTGGAGCTAGGGCCATATGCCAACATAGCCTGGCTTTTTCATGGGCACTAGGATTTAAACTCCCTTCCTCATGTAAGCTCAGTGAACAGTTTACACACTGAGCCATACCCCAGGCCCCATTTCACTGCTTTTATGTGGAGCCCTGTATTATCACTTAATTTTGTTTATATTTTAATTATTTTCATTGTTATTCACTATAGGGATATATCTCTACATCTAACAAAATACACACATTTTTATTATTGAGCTATTTATACAATCTTCTAGAATGCTGCCATATTGTTTAATAAAGTTATTAATATCTGTCCATTACACAGCTAGTCAAATAGTGAAAAATAACATTAAATGTTGATTTAAAAAAAAAAAGGCTACTTGGGATGGTTTTCCAGCTGAACATATATCTCCCAAACATCACTCAGGCATTATAAATTCACTTGCAATAACATCAGAGTCATGAGTTGTATTTGCTACAAGAAAACAAAGGACCATAACTAACGTACATTCTATAGCCCGATACATCACTGGCTAAACGACAATGGAGAATCCACTGAGACTGCCAGGCGGCAAGAGCCATCAAGGTCCGGTTCCTCTGCACAGTGCTGGCTTCACCTTGGGACTGAAGCCCGCACAGTCATGGAGGAGCTGAGGTGCTATCCACAGGCAGTGAACAAAATCTCCAGACTCAGAGATACACTGAGGAGGCATTTGAGAAAACAGAATTTAGTTCTAAACTGGAATTACAATGCTGAGTCCCTCCAGTGGACCGGGAACTTACAGCTCCAACCTGAGCTGTGATCCCACACATTGTCTTTGAGGAGCAGGCTAGCTTTTGTGATAGACAGAATTAGGAGGTTAATNGCACTCAGTTAGAGAAGGACCACAGGAGATAAGAGCAGCCTTCTCAGTAGAGAAGAGCCCAGAGCTAACACCAGCCCTGTATCGTTTTTCTTAGTCTGGCTGGGGCTGAATTTCCAGTTATTCTCATATTATTCTTGCTTTGTCCTCTATCTCTATCGCCCTCTCTTGCCCTCTCTCTCACCTCCAAAAGATCAAGAGGTCAAGGAAGGAATGAGGGAGTGACATTCATCTTNGCATCGATGCCTGGCCTACTGTCTTCACTCAACTCCCGCACCGGAAGACCCACCGTGCCCCTCGGCAGCTCAACAGTAACAANGGCTCTAAATCTTGACCGTCGTCTCTAGACTAATCTTATGATCAAGGCAAAGCATTGCTGTAAGTAAGACCTTTAGCCATTGTGAGGCAAGAGCAGGGTGTTCACCAGGAAGGGATGGAAGGAACCCCAATGAGGTGATGAGCTGAGGACCATGCACCCCATGAGAACCTAGAAATGGCTCCCCCACAACTCTGCACTTTAAATGCTTCCTGGTATCTCTTCTACTGGCTTTTAGCTGCCCCCTCCTACCCTGCCTCTGTGATGCTGATGCTGCATCTAAGCCTCTCCAGTCACCACCTGACAGCACTAACACTGCATCCTCACTGAGCTGCTGCAGCCACTATGTGAACCATGATCTGTGTCTGTGGTTGAGGTGGAGACACCACAGTGGCTCTGTCACTACAATCACCCTTAAATAATCTCCCACTGCCTGGTGTATACCATCAGAACCTCACAACATACCCTTTCCTTCCCTTTCCTTTGAGACTTCATTGTAAGACATCCTTTGTCAACCTATAAGCTTCACAATATGTAATTGCTCTATGAAGCTGAGCAGGCCAAGTCATGTATACCTACCCACATATGTACATTCTGAANGCCTTCCATTCCTCTGCGGAGATGCAAGTTTCTCTCTGCTATCCTTTTCCTCCCACTTGAGAAACTTCCTCTAACACTTCTTGAGTGCAATTCTGTAAGCGACAATTTTTCTTATCCTTTGTTTGAAAATGTCTTTATCATTTTAAAAGCATATTTTATATCTTTTTGCTAGATATTGAATTTGCTAGAAATTTTTACTAGATATTGAATGTGAGGTTGACAGTTTTCCTCTTAACACTTCAAAGGTGCCATCCACTGCCTCTGGCTTGCACAGGCTTTGAAGAAGAGTCTGCTGTCTTTCTTATCCTTGTTCCTCTCAGGCTGTTCATCAGAGATTCTCTTTATTGTGTGTTCTCATCGGTTTGATTAGGACAGGCCTTGGCATAGTTACTCTACTTATCATGTCTGGATGTGTAGGCAGGGAGTCATGTGAAATGACCAGGGAAACTGTAGTTACACCTTGGTAACTTGGTTTCCTGATACATTGCCTTTGTGCTTAGCATCCTTGAAGCTGCACTTAGGTTCTTCCTATCATACAGAAATTAAGGCACCAGGGCACTGTCCCGAGAACCATATATGCCCACTGACCAACATCCTAATAGGCAGGGAAGGAAAAAACACAGACATCTTGACCATAGAAAGGTCACAAGAGTGTGGAATTGGAGGAATTCAACAGTGACTTCATGAGATGGAGAAATCANAGAAATGTCTTCAAAATCTACAACACAAATCCTGCAGGCTATTACACCCCTTTCAGGCCAACCCACTCCAGTTGCTCTCTGTGGGATGCTTTACTTGGCTAAATAAGTGCCTACTTAGTCTGTANCTCTTGGCTGAATTCTTTGCTTCAAGAGGCAAGAACCAAGGAGAAACATTCACCCAGTAACAGAGTTCACTGGCATTCCTGGGTTTGTTTTCCTCATAACTAGGAAATTTCTTAATTATTATTGCTTCAAACATCTGTGTATCTGNTAGAACACCTGGTCATGTCCAGNAGGCCCCTGATTTCTCTNCTGTCTCCTTGGCCTCTTCACCCTTGCTTCCACCACTGAGTCTTTAGGGTCCTTGATTCCTCAGTGTCTAATCTGTTATTATGCCCATCTGGAAAATTTTCCATTTCTCAAACTGTATTTTTTTCTAACCTAGAAGTTAATTTGGCTCTTTTTCATGTCTTCTACTTCTTTCTTCTTTGTATTAAGAAAAATATTTAAATAGATATTCTAAAGCATTTGTATATGGAGTCTATTGTCTGAACTTTTGTACAGACCATGGTGTTGATTTCAAGCCTTGTTTTGAGTTTGTCAGGATTGGTCTTCCCCAGAGAAGATAAGCATTGCTCCCAAAACACAGCCCTCTAGGCTCTCCCCTAGACACCTTGGAGCTTTCGGGCTGGCTCATCTGTCAGGCTGTCTTCCTTTACCATGGTAATGGTCCTTTGCCTAGATTCATGAGAACCAGTGTAACATGACTCCAGTTTAACGTTCCTTAAAGCCTAAAGGGGACCACACATACATTACTGGAAGCCATTTTCTTTGTTGCCTTTTTCTGTCTCTGACCCACAAATTCTAAATACTTCAAATTCCCCCACCTATGACCTATGTTTTCTTAGTTCAGTGACGCTCTACCAACACTGTGAGGCAGAGTGCCTCTAGATGGAGCCAGTGCCCCCATCTCAGGACTCATAGCCTTGCCCTACTTGCCCATCACCTAAAAAGCATTTCTTCATAGAGGCTGGCCAGTACAGCAGTTGTTTGCAATGGAGAAACCAGTGTACACTCATTCCATCGTGACTGAAACAGGATTCTACTTTCTTTCCCTTTGGTTTCCCTGTTTGCTTCCTGCCTGGCACAGGGTTGTGCAGTAGAACAGAGACAATAACAGTTATGCTATGACCTCTGTCCAGTATAGAAGCCAGAAACCACATGTGGCTATTAGGAACTTAAGACATTAATAGTGATTTGAAAGCCAGAAAGGTATATATCAGAAAAAAAAAGCTAGATAAAATACAGATTGGAGATCATTCCTCCATGGACCAGACAACTGAAATCAGAGTAGACACTAACCTAACATTAGGGAAAAGTGGTGTTAAGGTCCAAATGTGAAGCTTCCCCACAGGCTCATGTGTTTGAATAATAGGTCCCCAGCTGGTGGTGCTGTCTGGGAGGATGTGGCTGACACAGGTGANTAGGGCTGGGCCTTGAGGGTAATGGCCTNCTTCCACTTCTAGCCCCAGCTTCTCTGTGAGAAGCCACGCCCCAAGCAAGCTCTTGCTTATTCCTGTTATCATGCTTTCTTTGCCATGATGGACTGACACTCTGTTAAGCCGTGGCCAGAATAAATCTGTCCTCCATTACGTTGCTTCTGTAGAGTGTTCTGTCACAACCACGAGAAAAGTAATCAACACAGATGGGAACTGGCTGGGAGAAGAGGACCTAATTCCTGTTACAGACACTGCTGAACACCATAAAGGCCAGGATAAAACCAAAACAGCCATGGTGCTCTGAATGNCAATGGCTCCAGCAGGCTCAGTTCCATAGGCATAGCTGTTTGGGCAGCTTTGTGAGAAGAGATGTGGCCACTGGGGTGGGCTTTGAGGTTCCAAAACTATTCCCAATTAGTTCTTCTCTCTTCTCTCTTCTCCTCTCTCCTCTCTCCTCTCTCTCTCCTCT
>LZPO01017396.1:110452-131579 GCA_001675575.1 Neotoma lepida
GGGGCAGGGGGTGGAGCTCACAGAAATGAAAACTTTAGATTTAGCCAATGTTCTCACTTGTGTGGCTTTCACAAGAACAGAAGGACTGACATCATCTAGCTCATTCTTTCCAACATTTGTAGAAACAAGAACACTGTAGAGAAATACAATACAAACTGCTACCTGTGGTGGCACATGAGAAGGCCCCACAAACTCTGTTGGAGAGACCCATGGATCCGCCACCATGCATCCTTCTCAGGACTGATTCATGAGGTTAGGCAGAATGTTTTTCAGCCAGGTCACTGAGAAGACAGACTGACTGTGAAGCTCATCTGTGTTAATGATGTATGTAGGGAGGAGAGCCAATTGCCATGGTGATGCATACTTCACAGTGAGACCACTGAACCACAGCAGGCTCTGTGACACACTAGTTTGAAAATATTTGATTCTGAAAGAGAATCAGCTTTCCTTTCAAGTAGTAATGAGAATTCCAGATCTTCCACCAGCACATTTAATTGGAAGTGCAAGGATCCTTGCCAGACCTCACATCTAATTCCTGCCCTGCCCCTTTACAGATTAGCAGGGAATGGGTGTTATGCTGTTGTTGCTCATTTAGACTGGAGTTCCGTTGTTCCTTGGGCCCGAGTTTATCATGGTCTGTCTGAGATGTGCACTATTTCTTCTCAGGCACAGTTACACAATTCTAACCTCCACTGAGGTGGGCAAAGTCACATGTTTACTTGTGGCAATCCTTTCTCTGAACTACTTTTTATTACTAAAAAACAACACTTTGCACTCATGAGCATGACAAAAAGCTGCTACACCTTTAATAAAATGCCTCGTTCAGGTCTTAGCGTGCTGGCCAGTAAAGTTTTGGTGACTGCCAACACCCAGCGGCCTTCTGGCAGCACCTGGCCCTCTAAAAGCTGTTCCCTGGCAATAGCCTTTCACGCAAACACTAATTTTANTATAGCCAGTTTATGATTTTCCCTTATTTCCTTGCTATTTTTAAATTCAAGGCTGTAACCCGAGGCTTCCGGAGGGCCGAGAGATGAAGGAGCCATTGCACGCTGTGGGATCTCAGTGGCATCAGTGGCCTTTGGAAGCTAAGAATCAAATGCATGCTAAAGAGAATTTGAATTTAAGGTCCCTCAGGGAACCCAGCCCAACCAGAAACAAGTTGCCTTGCTCTCTTTATTCTTNATTCTACTTTTAATTTCTCCTTTCAAGTGTTCTTTGGTCTCTCAGCACTCTCCCCAGCCTTGTTCATTGAAGTTATTTTTGNACATTGGCTATCCTCACCAGACCTATTTAGCTACATTTAATAACAGTGTCTGGGGACGAGCTTTGACTTTTAGCATAGTGTCCCAATACTGACTTCTATAACACAATACAACAGTTTAGTAGGCCTTGCATTTAAAAATGCCAAATTTACTTGAAATTCTTTCACATAGAATTCTGGGATGTGGGTTTTTAGAAGCACTAGCTAATCGGGGTTTGGGAAAGCAGAGTGATTCCAAAGATGGCTTATTGGGATGAAGAAAGGCATGTATGAAAAGTGTCCTGGAAAGCCATCATTCTTCTCAAACAAGGCTTACATCTAACAGCCAGGATGAGCAGGGCTATTATATGAGAAAGTGACAAGCCAATCCCCTGGGTCCCACCAGTCTTTCCATGAAGCCCTCTGAGCAGAAAGAGTGCAGCATGTGGCTCAGCACAGGGGGGCCCACCAGTCAGGAGCAGAGTGCCTGGGCTTGGGTGCAAAGCCTGTCTGGAGGATGGAGGGAGGTTAGCGGGCTGGCTTCTATCTAGCTCTAACCAATCTCCCTGATGCCCTGCAGGGTGAGAAACTCTGTGGATATCTCCAAGTCCCTCCTGCATCTGAAATGTGGGTTCAGGGCTCTCACTACTTTATTACAGTTGAGATAGTCTAGACTAAATACCTAAGAACTGTTGAATTATTTCTTGTTTACTAACTTTCTTCACCTGATATCCCTTTAATTTTGGGGGGTGGGATGGGCAACAAACAAAAACCCCACACATTAAGGAACATTTGAGTTCTAAAACTGCATTTTAAAAAAAGAGCAAGTACTTTGAATGTGACCCTTGAGAGTTACTTTCTGAAAAGTCACAGCACAGGAAATTACAGCTCTGGCATTGCTGTTACATGGCAGCCTCGGGATGAGACGTCGCCTGACACCTACGGTGTGTCTGGAGAGGCTGGGAACCCAGAGGAACCGTGCGGTTTTGCTGACTGTTGGTAAGTGCAGGTTACACTCACCATTAAAAAAAATTTCTCTCATAAATTTTAAAGTAGATTTTGGAGTACAGAGGTCAAGCATTAGGTAACATTTATTCTCCATTAATGTCATTTTTTTATCCACCTGTTTCCATCACCTGTTTTAAAGGGCAAATAGATATACTACCCAGGTGCAGCTTCACACACGTCTGTGCCACAGGAGACACTCTCAGTCAGAAGACATTCCAGGAAAGCCACTGCCAACATCTCCTCTAAGGAGCTGTGAGCCAGAGTCAGGTCCACTTTCTAAATAGCATTTATAAGCAGATTTAAAGCTGTTGATTTACTGATAGGAAATAAGGTTAAATACTCTCAAAGAAAATTGCAAGAGAAGTGCAAGACCATCTTCACTGTCACAGCTGNCGATGGTGGCAAACTGATACAGTCAGTGGGTGGAGACTGCAGATGACGAGCAATCATCCTACAGCCTTAGACACAGGCATACGGTGTAGTATGGTTATGAATCACAGCCTCACAGATGGATGTAAGGTGTAGTACACTATGAATCACAGCCTCACAGACAGGTATAAGGTGTAGTGTGGTTATGAATCACAGCCTCACAGATAGGGGTAAGGTGTAGTGTGGTTATAAATCACAGCCTCACAAGCAGGTGTAAGGTGTAGTCACCATGAGTCACCATCTCCAGACTGAGAATCCTTGCTCACAATGGGCTAAAGATGACTTCAGTGTTTCTCATGCACCCACACACACACTGCTCAGCAGGAATGGGGTTTCCAGCTCTGCTGAACCTTCATAGAATGAAACCCACCANAGCCACTCAAATGAAATCAAGGCAAGGTTGAAGTTTTAGAGGATGCTGGTATGGTAAGGTTTACAACCTTGGGAAACAAGGAAAAGCCAAATATACTACATTATCAGTGAAGCAATGTTAAGGCCATGGACTAGAAATCAGAACCCCTAACTTAACAGCCGCTGGCTGGCTGTGTGTCCTCTGGTGGGTCTCTCAGAGCCTTGGCTGTTTCCGTGTTAAAAAGAGGGCTGAGTACTCTCTAAGATCTTTGTCTGGTCCAAAGGATGTAANTCTAAATAATAGCATCAGGAATCAAAACATTAATAAAACACACACACACAATAAACTACTTCTGGCTAGGCAGAGGAAACCATTTCCCAGGAACAAATAGAACAGAATTGAATAATTAAGCAGCTACCTAAAGGTACCAGCATGCTCTGTGGGAATTTGGGACTGGGTGGACAGAGATCCTGAACAGAAGGAAACACCCAGGTGTTCAGTTATCCAGTTAAAAAGGGTAACAGGAATAAGACTCAAAGGTGAGCATGAGATGGCTGCCATGAAGCACAGACACTTACCAGAGTGATCAGCAGTCCTACACACCTGCCAGATAAAACTAGCTCAAAGTCATTAAGGATGCTATGATTTAAAGGGACAGCACTATATAAAGTGCATCCCAGTGTTAAGCCACCTTCANTGTATGACACACTTCTCCTAATGACACACTTCACCATGCTGTGAGACGTCATAAGCAGCACAGGAAGACAAGCACTACACAACATAACAAATCATGCTCTTGGCGTTTTTCTGGGACCACACAGATAACAATGAAAGTCTCAAGCTTCTAATGGCAACACCGCAGGCTTAGGACTAACCTAAGAGCAAAGCTGGACAGAGACAGNTCTGGCCAACAGTTGTTAGGATTACCGCAGGTTCTATTTTTTTTTTCTAGGATAAGATGACCTTACTCTAAGTTCTTATCGATAATATCAAAGAAGAGGCTCCCAGAGAAAGACCATTCCACTGAGGTGTGCTGAATATTTTTAGATACAATGGTCAATAGTTAGTATGAAAGGAACCAGGCAAAACAGAACCAAGAGAAACAAAAAGAAAATGAAAACAAACCCATGAATCATTGGAGATAGAATGTAAAATAATTGATATTAAAATATTCAACTAAGAACTCATATGACAGGGCTAGAGAGAAGACTCAGTGGCTAAGAGTATTGGCTGCTCTTCAAGAGGACACGGGTTCAATTCCCAGCACCCACATGGTAGATAATAGCCACCTGGGGCTCCAGTTCTAGGGGATCTGATGCCCTCTTCTGTCCTCTGCAGGGATTAGGCATGCATATGGTGCACAGACATGCATGAAGACAAACACTCATACATGTAAAATAAACGTTACATAAAATAAGACAAATTTCCTCTGAGAACTAAAATGTACTTAAAAATAATCAATTTCAGGGCTGGAGAGATGGCTTATTAGCTAAGAATGTGTACTGCTCTTGCATAGGACTGGAGTTTGGTTTCAAGCACCCATGTCAAGAATTTCACAAATGCTTGTAACTCCAGCTGCCGAGATCATATCACCTCTGGGCTCCAAGTCACCTGTACCCATGTGCACATATCCATAGACATACATATGCACACGTTTACACATAATTAAAAATAAAATAAATAGGTGCTAGAGAGATGGCTAAGTGTTTAAGAGCACTGTCTGCTCTTCGAAAAGACTCTGATTTGATGCCTAGCAGTGGTGCACACACACATACACACACAGACATATACACATGTGCACATGCAGGGAAAAAACTCACACAAAAGCCAGCTATAACAAAAGAGAGAAAGTGTGTGACCTAGGGAGTGGAGGAAGACACAGAAATAACAAGGACACAAAACAGTCTGAACTCTAAAGATGTAAGGAGGTCGGACTGCAGACTGAGAGGACAAAAACCATGGGTAGAAAGGATTTAANAGATGATGTTTGATGTTGTGTTCCATGAAACCACACATTCAGGAGCCTCAATGAATCTCACAGCAGCAATTACAAAGCAAGCCACTCCTAGGCGAGTGTGTGAGAAGTGCTTATAAGGCAAAAGAAAAAGGAAAAAGAATTCTTTCCAAGAACAATGACACAGGGATAGAATTTTCAGTATAAAAAAAAATGGAAACAACCTAAAAGAATCAACAAATAGTGGAGATGTTCATGTAACANAAAAGCTAAACTACAGAAATCAAGAGGAATCTAACAGAGATGATGTTGAGAATAAAATCAGGCATAAGGGGAACTTAAAACCAATAAAAACTAGCCCAGTCACACTTCGTCACAATAGAGGTTATCCTGGGTGTGGCTAACACTGGAGGATACCAGACTCCTGAGTGGCAGAAACAATGGATTGGGAGGAGCTTAGAAAGGTGTGTTTACCTTGCAAAATTCACAGAAAATTCATTTTTAAAAGTATTTGTGCACTCTCCTTATGTGTAGTACATGTCAATAAAAGTTAAAGACACAGTACTAACAGAAGCCTGAGTTTAAAGTACAAATGTGCTTCAAGGTGATCTATGTAGTTCTTCCTCCTGCTGCTCACCAGTTATAGGTCCGCCAATCACTCCCTCTTTGTATTTGAAAGATAATAAGGGATGAGATGGCCTTAGAGATAGTAGCTTACATTCCTAGTTCATCTACAGAATATTATCCAGACCTAAAGATGTTTCTATATTTTAAAGATAAACAAGAACAAAACAAAAGGATCTCTGAGGGAGTTTTTATTTAAGAGTGCCCACAAGAATGAGACAGAAGTGTGGCTGGCTGCGGTGCATGGAAAACATCAGTCACCTGACAGCACGGAGCAGTGAGTGTGTGTGGGGGGGGGGTGAGCATGCGGTGGTGAAGGGCTCAGGCTGCTTTTAAAGAGGATTGACTCCTAATGCTTAGAGCACAGTAGGGTAGCTATGGCTTGTAACAGTTAATAGTGTGTTTCAGAAGAGCTGGTAGAGAGCATTTTGAATGATACCAATACCAAGAGATGATGGCAAAGCCTTCGACTAGCACCAGCACTGTGAGAGGAGAAGGCTGAGAAATGCCAGAAAAGATGAACACACTGATATCTAGTCTGATCAAATGCATACCATACCCTATAAATCTGTATGATTATTATCCCAATTAAAATGTATGTTTGATATTTGAAACAGGGAGGCCTCAAACTCATCATAAAGTCAAGGATACTTGAACACCTGATCCTCCAGTGTCTGCCTCTCAAGTGCTGGGACCATTGGTATGAACCACCAGGCCTAGTTTTATGCAACACCAGAGATCAAACCCAGGAATTTGTGTGCCAGAAAAGCACTCTACAGACTGAGCTATTTTCCCAGCCATAATTAAACTTTTTTATTAAAAAGGAGAGAGAATCTTGAATTCTATTTATAGGGTTCTTAAAGTCTATTGAGGCAAAGTACACATTTAATAAACACAGGACTTGAAAATATATGGACTCCACAGGCTACACCATGCTCAGATCTGTAAACACCCCATTTCTAATGCAGCTTTCGGGACAACCATCAGTCTGGTCTAAGAGCTTTGAAGACCTTTCCAACTGCTTGTGTATTTCTCTTTCAACAAGGAGAAGGTGCCCTGAAGTTGCGATTTGCTTCAAACAATAAAATTGGTATACAGTTTGTGGTACAGACTGCTAAAGCAATCTTACTGGTTTGTTCTTCCTAACCATTTTCTTACAGGATCTCACGGGCAGAGAAGGAACCAGAAACCTAGGCCAGGCTTACAGGTGTNGAATAAGCTTTCACTCCAGCAGTGTGGCCTACTCCACTGAGCTTCAAAAGATCCTGGCAAACATGCACACTTACACTCAGCGCTCTTCTTACAAGAAATGCACTNTCCTCTCATGCGAAGNAAGACACTCGAGCAGTTTTGCTAGAGGGCGTAAAGGTGTTCTGNAGTGAAGGAACGGTTGTTTATAAACCCATAGAGAGAGGANGAAAGGGGAGGAAGTTCATAAACCATGTTGCCTAGCCGTCCACCCACTGACTATGCAATGCAGAGATGGGATCAGTGGGCAGGGTGTGGGGCCAGAGTTGGGAGGGATGGCTTAAAAGGGTAAGTGACTCTGACCTGTAACTGGACAGCCCTCCCCAACTGACCCTCTCCTCGCCAAGAGCTAAAGCAAGCAGAGTAACTGAACTACAGCAAGCTCCACACTTTAGAAGATGATTTTCATAAACACTCAAGAGAACAACACAATAGGCACCATCAGCTCTGCGGTCCAGGAGATCCACTTCCTTACACCAACAGTCAACTCTTGGCTAGTCTAGGCACCTGGGATGGTAGGAGAATAACACTGAACACAAAAGGAAAATAAGTTCCTCAACTGCTGTGCCTGCAGGACAAAGATGACCCTGAATCTGAAATGAGATCTGCCTAGATGGGTAGGCGGAGTTATGCCACTGCCCAGCACACTAGTAGATGGAATTCTAATAGAATCTTTGGTGGAGGGATCAAAGGCGTGTGCCACCACTGCCAGACCACCCTACCTTTTTAATCGATCAGGAGACTGAAGCTTAGAGAGCTGTGTCTTAATGAGCTCAGTGTGAGAGTGATGACCCAAGTACTCTCTGCTTGTAGTTCTGAAGACACAGTGATGCCTCCTAGTATTTCCAGAGAGTCTGAGAAGTATTCATGCATATTTTAATCATGTTTAGTCTTTTGGTTTGACTAGTAAAACTTCTCAAAAGGTAGTTACAGAGTAAAACATATGCTCTCTAGGAGTGGAGGCCCCNAGTGAGTGAAGTCCTGAGTGAATGTGTACTGTTGACATGGGCACAGCCAAGTCAAGGACTCCCAAGCCTCAGACACAGAGGGAAATGACCAAGCCTTCCCTCTGGTCTATGTGCAGATGTTGACAGTTGTGCAGAAATATCCACCATAGCTTTCTCCCTGGATATTTTCAGCCTGAAGACTGTTCCTTGTTCAGCTATATGCCATAAACTCTTCTCCTTGTTCATCTGAATGCAATAGTCCTGCCTCCCTGGTCAACTCTACATAATAAACATGCTGAGTTTCTAGAGTGCTGTGGTTTCTCCATCAGCGAGCCCAGTCCACTCACCCATCCTGGTTTTTCTGTGTGCTCATGTGTCTTTTCTTCATTCCTTTACCACCCCAGGCAGGCCCAAGTCCCTGGAGCCATGCAAGGATAAGGCAATGCTCTGCAACCATCACAAATTCTGAATAAAATCAATACAATGAATGAGCCAAATAATTAGTGTGGTGTTATCAGCTACTGAACTGGTAAACAACTCATAAGACTGGGCAAGTTCCACTTCCACCTTTCGGGAAAGGCAGAAAGACATGCTCCATCCTACACCTGTCTCTTATACACATCTAGATGTGTATAAGAGACAGGGCAGAAAGACATGCTCCATCCTCCAGAGACAGTGGATACCTGGACAGTGGACACCTGGACAGTAGACACCTGGACAGTGGGTGCCTGATCAGTGAGCACCTGGACAGTGGGTGCCTGGAGAATGGGTACCTTGACAGTGAGCACCTGGATAGTGGGCACCTGCACAGTGGGTGCCTGGACTCTGGGTACTTGATCAGAAGACACTTGGACAGTAGACACCTGGACAGAGGGCACCTAGNCAGTGAGCACTTGGACAATGGGCCTGCAGAACCTTGAAGAAGAATTAAAATTAAAAAGTGGCTCAGCGAGGCTGTCTTGGGGTATCCTCTGAGGAAGGCATAACTTTGGGGTCCCTATCTGTTTAATGGAAATTANATAGGGGTACTTTATTTTGGAAAAATAGAAGATTCTTGATTATTGCTTCAAAACAGACTGCTTTTAGAGAAATAAAATTGAAATTAATAAAGGATTCTGAGCTCAGCTCATGAGTGGCAAGACAGTCTTACCATCTATCCTAATCAGATTTTAATTGTTCTAACCCACAACAACAGGAAATTGAACAATCTTAGTGGTGTCTCTACAAAATTAAAATGGACTGCAGGAATTGTCTGCTGTTATTTTTGTTTTGTCCTTTCCAGCCTCTGCCCCAGGCCTGTGGCCATCTCGATGTTGATGTGCAAGAACAGGCTTGCATCTATCAATTCCTTTTTAAGGAGGGAGTGATGGTGTCCAAGAAGGATGTCCACATGCCCAAACACCTGGAACCAACAGGCAAAAATACACCCAACCTTCACATCAGGAAGGCCATGCAGTCTCTCAAGTCTCAAAGCTACTTGAAGGAACAGTTTGCCTGGAAACATTTCTACTGGTACCTTACTAAGGAAGGCATCTAGTATCTCAGGATTACCTCCACCTGCCTCCAGAGATTGTNTCTACCCCTTGCATGCAGCCAGGGGGTGAGTGAGCTGAAAGATTAGCAACAGAGACACTTACAGAGGAGCACCATGTTGCTGAGACTGGGGGTGCAACAACCAAATTTGACTTCACAGACAGCTTGGTCTAGATGTGGTCAGTTCCCTCAGTGAAGTGGAGGGGATTGTTTTGTGTTGAATAAACTTAAGAGTTGGAAACACATACAACTGGGCACAGCCAGAATTACTATTTATAATGGTAAATACCAATCATCACACACAAATAGTAATTCATTATCAATAATAGTCATTTTAAATAACTAGGATCCAGTTAGTATTATACAGGTATCATAATAGATTAAAAAATGTGACTAATGCTGAGTGTGATGGTGCACTTCTTTAATCCCAGCACTTGGGAGATAGAGGCAGGTGGATCTCTGTGAATTTGAGGCCCTCTTGACCTACACAGCAAGTTACAAGATAGCCAGAGCCACATAGTGAGACCATGTCTGAATAAATAATTAAGGGACCTTTAGGATCTTTAGAAATACCACATTTTTTTTTTTTTTCGTTTTTCGAGACAGGGTTTCTCTGTGTAGCTTTGCGCCTTTCCTGGAACTCACTTGGTAGCCCAGGCTGGCCTCGAACTCACAGAGATCTGCCTGCCTCTGCCTCCCGAGTGCTGGGATTAAAGGCATGCACCACCACTGCCCGGCTCCACATTTTCTTTTGAGGCCAAGACTCACATAGCCCAGGCTAGCCTTGAACTTGCTAGGTGGCTGAGGATGACCTTGAACTCTTGGTGTTCACTTTGCTCAATCAATAGCCTTTCTATAGGATCTGTGGGAAGCTACCCATTGGTAAAGACCACTGGCTGAGCAAGAGAGCACTCCATCGACTAAAACATGCAAAGTGGGTGTCTCACACTCTCCACCCCCTCACACACCCAACCTGTGTTCATGGCTATTGTGCACCTCAGTGTTTTGGGGCATTTAGTTGGCCATCAGCCATCTATGAACATTTTCTGGATTGTCCTAAGGTAGGTAGCTGTGTGTATAGCCAGGACAGAGGCAGATCTGTGAAGTGGCTGTTTCCCTGACATGGAGTGTAGGGATGGGTGAAACCTACACCATGTGGATCAGGCTCCACAGTAGATCTAATCACCAGAACTGCTCATTATTCTTCCACCACCAAGTTCTCTATCCTTTATTTTCTATGGTACAGAAAAAATTATGAAAACATAAAAGTCAAGAGAGCGGCATGCTGAACACCTACATGTTCTATTAAGAGTCTGGATCCATAATGTTTTTCCGTGTCTTCTGCTAAACTTGCTTTATTGTATCACTTTTCATCAGTTCACCTGCCTTCCATACAGTTTAAAGTATACACAAAAAATATTCCAGCATGTATAACTAGAGTCCAGTGTGTTTTGCACATGTGATGTGATGCACATGTGATGTGATGCACACATTTTAATTACACCAAGTGAGCTGACAGACCCATGTACCGAGGTAGCTCCCAAATCAGTCCCTGGACCCAGTGACAGTGCTCACCACAAACCAGTGTTGCTTTCTCTAGATTTCCTGCTGCTGAGTGCATAAACCATGTTTGCTTTTGCGCCTGAACTCTCCCCCACAGTCTACTGGTTTTGAGATTTATTTCTATTGCATTTATTGTATCAGCACACAATAGCTAGTATGCCTATCCTGCTACTGAGGAAGACTTGGCTATTTCTGGAGTTTGCTGTTATGAGTAAAACTGCTATGAGTATTGTCACACAGTCATGGTGTGGAGATATGATCTCAGTTCCATGAGACAGGTGCCTAAGAGCTATCTTGCTGCCCACTATGTGTTGAGATATAATAAAATTGTCAGACATGTTTTAAAAGTGGTTGTACCACTTCCAGCTCTCAAAAGCAACACATGAAAATAAAATATATTTGATGGCCTGGAATAGGGGTATANGCACTTAATCCCCCACATGGGAGGCAGAGGCAGATAGATCTTTGTGAGTTTGAGGACAGCATGGTCTACTTAGTGAGTTCCAGGACAGCAAAAGCTACANACTGAGACCCTGTCTCAAACAAACAAACAAACAAAAATAATTCATCCCTGTGAACTATGAAACATTACAATTAGAGCTAAATTTTTTGTCTTAAGTATTTGGTTTTTATTTTAATTTTTTAAAGATTTTTATGTGTTTAGGTGTTTTGCTTTCATGTATGTCTGTGCAGCATGTGTGTAGAGTGCCATTGGAGTCCAGAAGAGGATGTCAGATCCCAGAACTGGTGTTACAGGTGGTTGTAGAACACGAGTCCACTGGAAGAGCAACCAGTGCTTTTAACTGGGGAGCCATCTCTTCTTTTTAAAGAAAATGAAGTGCATGCAGTCTTCCATATTCAGCAATACACTGACGAGCTCTGGGCTCTTCTGTGTCCCTGAATATGTATTCCACTTAATGTTATTTTCTTTCACCCTGAAAAATCTTTGCCCAAGCACTTGACACAGGGCAGGGCTCTTGATAGCCTCCTTGGTCACCGCATCTCTTAAGATGTATTTATTTTGCTTTCACTCAAAATTAGTTTTGGTTATTGAATTCTGGGTTGACAGAATTTTCTCAGGACTTTAAAATGTTTGCCCTGGCCTTCATTATTTCTGTTAAAAAGCCAGACATGGTCTGTGCTGTCCCTCCTCTGTGTCATGTGTCATTATGCACTAGAAGCTCTCATGATTTTCTCTTGTAATTTGTTTACAGCATGTGGTTTTTATTTGCATTTATCTCGCTTGAGGTCACCTAAGCTTTTAGGATCTGTACATTTATTTCCTTCTAATTAAATCTGGAGAAAATGTTATCTACTATTTCTATAAATAATACTTTTGCCTGATTTTCTGTCCTTTCTCCACCACATATATGATCTGCACTGACCCTCCCCACACTCCCCCACAGAGCACTGGCTCCGTTACATTCCCTCTGACGGTCACGCTGTGCTTTTCATNGACCCACTGGGTCACCTAGAATGTTCTAGTAAACCAGGTACTCTGTTCTTCAGTCCAAATGTTTCTACTTTACTTGTCTATGGTTTCTATTTTACTGTTGAGATTTCCTATTTTTCATAAATTATGAGCATGTATTATTTTATATATTCAGCACACTTAAAATCTTTAAAAAAGAGACCCCATCATGTTTGCAAGGCTGACCTTAAGCCCTTTGGCATCTCCAGGGTCTAGGAGGACAGGCCACCATCACAGTTGGCTGACTAGCTCTACAGCCGTTTTCAATTAATCACTCTGACTCACCCTGACTTCTTGGGGCTGGTCTTATTCGGTACCTTTTATCTTGGGTTTGAGTCCTATTTTCTGGTTTAGGTCTCCTAAACCCTCACCCGAAGGTTCTTCTACTCATCACAAGAAGGGCCACAGAAAGCTACTGCCAGAAGAGGACGGCCAAAACCATGACGATGAAGCAGAGTTTCAGAAGACCCAGCAGGGAAAAGGGAGTGGCTGCACAGCATGTCTTACACCAGCCTCGTGCAGACTTGCTGGATGTGCTGTTTCTTTTGAGGTCATCACTATTTTATCAGCAGGTTGAAAAGAAGTTTTTATAACTCGCCTCAGGTCTGAAAGGCCTGACTCAGCTGATTCATAATGCAAAGATCTCACCCTCAGAACTGGGTCCAATCGCCTTTCTCTGTAAGTCCTGCCATCTGGAGGTGACCTGGGTTACTGTGTAACTGTCCTGCTCATTTCTCAAAGGCCTGTGAGACACAGAGAGAAGGTTGCCAAGCCTTCCCCATGAACTCAATACTCCCTGAGAGGGTATAGTTCTCGGCTAAAATGGAATGTTTTTTACATTTTAATCTACTCCCTGTACTACTAGGAGTAAAATAATTACCTTAACTACATTCTTTCTTTCTTACATGCATACATGCACACACACCACAAACCTTTCAATGGATTTCACATTACCACGAGTGCAGATTATATAATATACACTGTGTAGAAAGCGGCTGCAAAAAAACTTCAAGGAAATAGTGTTGTATTGAAGACAGTGCTGTGGTGAAGATGACGTCATCGGGANTATTCTGGTTAATTTCCTGCATCCCCATCCTAGAGGAGACCCAGAAGCTCGGTTTTCTCCTNGTCTGACAAACCCACATGTGTCGTGAGCTGGTNATTACAGTTCACCTTTATTTTCATAATCATAAAGAATCATCTTTCNCACTACAAGATCTCTTGAGAGTGGCATGAGACCGTAAAAGAAATCTTCATTGATGTGAATTTTAGAATTTAGTCACTAACAACAAAGATAACTGCAAAAAAAGATAGGAAATCAAAATGTAGTTATGTTTTCTAGTTTCTAAAACTTGCTCTCCAGCTCTGAAGTTGCAAGAACAAGCCAAGGAAGCTTCTGCTCCTACCATCACCTGGACACTTCTCCAGGCTACAAGTATCACCATTGGGCTGGAACAGGAGGGGCCTCCAGAGGGTCTGAGCTGGCAATGACAACAGCAACAGTANCCTCCTCATCCTCACAGCAAAGGCTCAACACCTGGTGTGTGGTGGACCACTGGATATGGCTCTTAGAAGGGCCAGAGCCCTTTCCTTCAATGTACCAGGGTGGAGTGTGGGGTGTGTGGCCACCAAGAACAAGTGACCAGGAGTTCCAGGCCTGGAGCTTCACTCAGGACAAATGTGCCTTTTGATTTGAAAACAATTCCAAAATATTAATATTAAGTGTTGATATGTCCATAATAATCATGCTTGTAACAAATTTGGGGAAATATTTTAATTTTGAATGAATATCAGATATGATACAAACACAGGTAATAAAAATGAGTGGAATTCCATCAAACTAAAAAGCTTNTATATAGTAAAGAACACTATTGACAAAGTAAAGGAGCAACCTATGGAATAAGAGANATCTCCAAACTGTATATTAGATCCAAGACATATAGAGAATACAGACAACTCAACAGAGAAAGAAAGAGGGAGGGAGGGAGGGGGAAGAAGGAAGGAGTGGGAAGAAGGTAGGCAAAGAACCTGAATGTGTGTATTTATTTTTTAAATATAATATGTTTATTAATTCTTTGAGAATTTCATACACACATGAAATATATTTTGATACTACCTACCCCTATTCCTAACACAGATCCACCTCAGCCCTTCAAACTTTATGTCCTCTTTTTTTTAATACCCCACCAATTCCAATTTGTGCTCCCTATAGAGTCATTGGTGTGGGGCCATGTACTGGAGCATGGTCAATCTAACAGTGGTCACACCCTTAATGAAAACTGATTCTTGGGCATGGAGAGATAGCTCAGTGATTAAGAGTACTTCTTGTTCTTCCAGAGGACCTGAGTTCAGTTTCCAGCAATAGGCAGAGCTACCCAAGTGGCTCACAATTGCCTGTAACTCCAGTTCCATGGCATCTAACACCCTCTTCTGACCTCTGTGGTTACCTGTTTACACACACATATACACATAAATGNAAAGAAAAATGACTCTCAAGCCAGGAGATGGTGGCACACTCCTTTAATACTAGCACTTGGGAGGCAGAGGCAGGCAGATCTCTGTGAGTTCGAGGCCAGCCTGGTCTACAGAGTGAGTTCCAGGACAGCCAGGGCTACAAAGAAACCCTGTCTTGAAAAACCAAAAAAAGAAAGAAGGAAGGAAGGAAGGAAGGAAGGAAGGAAGGAAGGAAGGAAGGAAGGAAGGAAGGAAAACTGACTCTCCCTCCCCAGAAATCATCAACCATCAATAGCTCCTCAGCTAGTGTGGGAACTCATGAGTCCCTCTCCCTCCATCCCTAAATATGTATATTTTTAAGATTTATGTATTTTATCTTACATTTATATGTTTATATCTGAGCATTCATATATATATATGTGTATATATATATATATATACACCACATGCATGCAGGTGCCTGAGCAGACTAGAAGAGAAGCATCAGATCACCTGGGACAGGAGGTCCAGATGGTTGTAAGCCACCATGTGGGTGCTAGGAATTGAACTAGGGTCTTCTACAAGAACAGCAAGTGCTTGTGACTGTGGAGTCATATTAAAAAGAAGACATAAATAGTTTACAGGCATATGAAAAGGTGTTGAGATTCAATAACCATCAAGAGTATGAAACAAAATGACTATGGGTTGTCGCCATATATCTGCTAGGGATGGTGTGGTGGTTTGAATAAGAATGGTCCCCATAAGCTCATATATTTGAATGCTTAGGGAGTGGCACTATTAAGAGGTGTGGCCTTATTGGAGCAGGTGTGGCCTTGTTGGAGGAAGTGTGTTACTGGGGGTGGGCTTTGGGAGTTCAAAGGCTCAGGCAAGGCCCAGTGTCTCTCTCTTCTTGTGTCTATGGATCCAGATGTAGAACTTTTTAACTTCTCCAGCACCACATACCCTGCAGGCCACCATGCTACCCACCATGACAATTGTAGACTAAACCTCTAAACTGCAAGCAAGCCCTAATTGAATGCTTTCTTTTAATAAGAGTTGCCATTGTCATGGTGTCTCTTCACAGCAATACAACTGTGACTAAGATAGATAGTTATTATCAAAGAGGTGAGAATGTAGAGAAAAAGGAGCCTGGCACAGTGCNGGTGAGCATTTCAAATCATACTGAAATTGTGCAAAGCAGATAAGATGCCTTGAAAAATTAAAATTCACTTGCTAGTTTATATGAAAGGAAATGACATCAACACATCAAAGAGATATCTGACACCCGTGTCTTCTTCAACACTGTTCACTACAGTTACAACCTGGAAGAAACCAAGATATCTGTTTGATGAATAGATTGTTTTAATGGTAATATAGACTCAGCCATAAAATGAGAAATCCCATCATCTGCAACAACATGGATGGAACTGAAGGACATTTGGTTGAATGGAATACAACAGCCAAGGAAAGACAAACATTGTAGGNCCTCCACCACACCAAAGCAGTGTAGAATCATAGTCCCTGAACAGGCAGAAAAGGAAAGAGACAGAGAAAGGCTCCATACCACCAAGATCAGACAGATCAGTCCCAATGCTACGCAGTGCAGGGTAAGCACATTCTACACAGTGTGTTATGAATTTTAAAATAGGCAGAGGAAAAGAAGTTGAAGGTTCTCAATACATAGAAACAATAATGTATGGGGCTGGTGAGATGGTTCAGTGGTTAAGAACACATGTTGCTCTTGCAGAGGAACCAAGTTTGGTTCCCAGCAATCACACCAACCAGTTCACAAATGCCTGTAATACTAGCTCCAGGAGATCTGACATCTTCATCCCCAAAGATACTGTACTCATGTGCACAACCTCCCATGCAGATGCATGCACATAATTAAAAATAAGAACTAAAAATAGAACAATATGCAAGAACACAGAATTATTGACTACTCTAACTTGATCATATACTTTATGTACATGAATCAAGCTATCCCACCATACCCTGTACATGTACATAAACACATACAAATAGAAATTGCAAATTAAGTACAAAACTATTTTCTTGGCATAAAAATGAAAAAGGAAACTACGTAACTACATATTTTATATACACATTTATATTTAAATGCACAGAAAATGGGCTATGACCCCCAATGTCTAATAAATATATAAGCCACCATCTATTCTAATCATAGCTGCAGCTGGATGTCTANAGAAATAAGGACTGACAATCTGGTTTGGAAATATGTCATATCCACATGTGGGACGCCAGCACAATCTTGACCTACAACAAAGCTACAAGAATGACAGTGTCAGAGATGGAGACTCATTAGTAAGCTATAGAAGTGAGGCAATATGCTGTTTGCATAAAGACAGAAGATCGGAGTGGGAATCAGCAATGCTTTAATATTTCGTAGCTTCGCAGCTTTTCAGTGTTGGNTCAGCTGGATCCATGGGAAGAAACCTGACTTTGTTCTCTTCCCCAAACCAAGCATAGCCACAGATCTAAATGCAGATGCTGAAACAATAAAGCTGGGCAATACACAAACATTTCCCTAAGCAGGCCGCAAAGAGACTGATAAAATGNACCTCATCCGCAGATGGTATGATGCCAAATAGAAACAATGAGAAAGAGAGCTTTGATGAGCAAGAGATGTTCAGGCAAACTTAACAGGGCCAAAGGTGGGGTTTCCACACAGGGGAGCCAAAAGGAGCTAATATGCAGAAGGATGAAACTGTGGCAAGCAAAGCTGCAGGACTATACACAGAACCATTGGAAAGTCGAGGGACAGTTACAAAGGCATTTAGACTCCCCTGGAGGCAACTGGAGCTGGCGAAGCTTTTTGAACAGGTAATTTCACGGTCTGAACTAAATTTTAGAAGGGCAACTCTACAAGAGATGGCTGGAGAGAGAAGAAACTAGAATTGGGGTGAACTTAAAACAGGGCTTCAGAAATTAGAACATTTACATGCTCAGGGCATGACAGGAGATACATATGCAAAGCCACCTAACAAAAGAAAATCCCTTTCCAGCAGTGCCTAGTTCACTTGAATATTTGNGACAAAGCCATTTTACNCTAAAAGAAGCGCTGCGTTAATACTCCATAGTTACATGTGCAGCTGATACAGTGAAGAGGAAAACAGGAACTCCAGAGACAGTGTAGCATCCTCTCAGAATCCAGAGCTGCAGGCTCTGTCCTGTGAAAGCTGCTTCGATGAAATAACAATTACTTTTCACAACAGCACATGAACTACCTGTAACAGCACTCAAAGTTACTCACTCAGATGGTGGTGTCCCCTTCTTACTTTTTAACTGTTTTTGTTGGAGTTGAAAAATCCCTTATATTACTGATGACATATCTCAGTAGANCTGTTGTATTTTAAAAACAGCAGGAAGGAACCCCATACAACAGGGCCCACGTGGGAGGTTTATTGAAAGGAGGGCAGAGAAAGGGGCAGAGACGGACCCCTAGGGATGAGAGCAAAGGAAGAGAAAGAGATGGGAGGTGGGGAAGCCAGCCTTAAATAAGGAAATGTAGTGAATACACACATGGGGTGCTCTTAGTGGCTGCAGCTGAGGACATATCCTGTCAGGACCCTAAGGGCAGGCCAGGATAGATGCCTAAATGCTAACAACAACCATTTTAGATAACTGGCAAAAATCTATCATTCTAAACTTATGTATCAGCAAACACCTAAGAAACAAGTGTTGATATTCATCAAAAGATACAAAAAAAAGCTGTGCCACAGCCCAAAAATGAAGCAACTCATATGTTGGTCCATCCATTTAAAAGAGTTAGACAGTTTCAGGGCCACACAGCAATTACCAAAAGAGGNAAAATTCAAATTCAAGGCTGGGTGATACCTAAACCCATAATCATTTCACTATCTTGGGCCATGCACACAGACTCAGGAGTGAACACCATTCTCCTCAACTTGTAGAATTTCTGTTGAAAGGAATGAAGGTGCAGAGATAGCTACTGAACAGTTCAGGCTAAAAGAAGTATGGCAGGAGAAGGGATGGGGAAAGAGACAGGAAACAGATTTCTACTACAGCAATAAGAGAATTCAGTCACCAAACTGACATGAGCATGACAGGGAGAGGTGACCTAGGCAAAAAGCCAAGAATGGTACAGCAGCAGGCAAGGGCTGAAGGCTGAGGCAGGTGCAGTAAGCCAAAGTGGGGTCCTGGGGGGCGGACGGGTAGAGAAACATGATGCTCAGGAGAGAAATGGGGGTGATAAGACCTTTGGAGGCATCGGTGCATTTGCATATCAGATTTCCTGACGAGAGAACATTTAATACAATGTAATTTATGGACCCTCCTGACAATTAATATTCACTCACAGGAAGGTCTCTGTGGGTACCTGAAATTAATTTTGAAGTCATTAAAGGAGACAGAAGGTTACTCTCAATGAAAANTCCTGTGGCGAAGGTATCACCTCCCCTATTAAGTATCTGAGAGTAATTGCATAAAAGAAAACCCCATTGCTGCTAGAGGTGAGCAGATTAATGGGTTTCAGGTTGCTATCTTACTGTTTGGTAAAATCCTAGAATGTACTAGAGTTCAGATGCACGAGGTGGAGGATGCAGTTTGTTACCTCCACTATGCCCAGTGTTTCCAGTGGTTAACTTTGCTGCAGAGGGCATTTTATTTCAATATAAAAATAACTCAAAAGAACATGTAAAATGCAACTAAAGGTCACAGGGACAATGTTAGATTAAAAAGTATATTTTATAACAGCCAAGGTATGAAATCAATGTACGTGTCCATCAACAGGGGACTGGATAAAGAGAATGTGACATTTGCAAAAGTGGAGATGTCCCTATTAAGTGAATTAAGTCAGTCTCAGAAAGGCGAAATCCCATGTTTTCTCTCATGTGGCTCTTAGGTTTTATACAGATACATGATATCATTGATGTGTATCTGGCAATGGAAGGAGAAACAAAGACCAACTGGGAGAAGTGTTTAAAGAGAGGGGGATGTCTCAGAGCACAAGTGAACTTGTGTGAAAGCTCTGTGCAACCCAATCACACACAGTAGCCATGCACGATGAAAATCATCAAACAGAAAGTAAATCACGGGTTGAACTGGATGCTGGCGGGTGTGGCTGCCACTCAAAGCACTTTGAATTCTAATCAGTGCAACAATTAAGAGGAAAGAGTTGTCATATGCACAAACTACCATCACCTGAGGACAGTCTGCACTACTGGAGAACCCAAAGGATCAACAAAATCATGACCTGATAAAATTACTATGAGAAAATTTCATATGGCAAATTACNAGTCTAGAGTTAACCTCTGTACTCGTGTACAGGAGAAACCAGAGGGCCACACACCACATCCATGAGGCACGATACACATGCAGGAAACCTTATCTCAATGTGTGCTGGTGAGAAGCATAAAGAACAAATGGAGAACAGAGCAGGCTCCTGATGGGTGACCCCCTACAGTGAAGGGATCACTTTCCCACAGTAGCGTGTACATTTAATAGAACTCAAATGGAAACCCAAAAGGACGATTCTCTAGAATGCAACAAATGACATTGGCAGGTAGCGGCGTAGACATCTATCTTCCAAAGCAGCAACAGTGGAGGCACACAGCGGGTCTGAGGGTGTCACACGATAAGATACTTCAAACTGTGCTAGCACAGTTTCCATATTCGGTGGGGTGATAGAGAATCCAACCAACACAAAATATCCAAAACCACTACAGAAAACACAGACTAAGATATGAACCTGATCTGGTGACACACACCTGTAATCCCTGCACATGGGAGACTGAGGCAGGAAGGTCACAAGTTCCGGGCCAGCCTAGACTCAAGAGTGAGACCTCATTGTCTCCAGACAGACAGTAAAGTAAAAATAAAGCTGTATATGGAAGAATCAAAACTAATTCACCCAATTGNTCAAAGCAACACAAACAAAACTGCATGCCCTTAACACCAGCAACTCAAGGCAGAAGCAGCAAAGCTCTGTGGGTTCAAGGCCAGNCTAGTCTACATAGCAAGCTCCAGGTCAGTCAGGGCTGCATAGTGAGACCTTGTCTCAAAAACGGAACAAGCAAATGCCTATAGCACATCACTTTAGTTTTTTAACTGGCCAAGCTGAGTTTTGTGCTCTATTATTAATGCCTCATGTTGGAGCACATAACAAAGCAAAACCTAGGCCCTGCTGTTGGTGAGACTAAGAAACTCATGTCTCATAATGTAGCCAAAGGAACAAATAAAACATATGAAAGCTTTCAAAGGCTTAGCTGCTGTGGTGCTGTCTCACATTGGATAATGCCAAATGATTTGAAACAACCTAAAATATATAGCAGTGGGGGGGGGG
>LZPO01017396.1:166343-177144 GCA_001675575.1 Neotoma lepida
GCCTCTTACTATTCTAAAGCACCCTCATTACTCATCACTGGCATCTGGTTTATGCCTGTGACAGACCAAGCTCACAGTACATGTACCAATCCTTGGATCATGGTCTAGCAATCTAGAGTGACATCTCCCAGCATGACGCAGAAATCAGGCCCAGTCAAGCTGAGTCTTGAAGAAGGGCCACGGCCACAGCAGCAGTAAGGATGCACAGATGCAAAGAATCTCATTTCAAGACTTTTTTTCTAAATATGCTTGAGAGTGTGACATGGAAAAATAAAAAGACCCCATAAAACCTTTCAGCTGGTACTGAACGGTGACACCCAAGAACCTGGAAGCATCAAGGAGACTATAGGAAGGCCTTGGCATGCAGGAAATACACCTGAAAATAATAGACTTGGCCTTCTGATTGTTCATATTAGAGGTAAGAACTATTATAATCTACAGTCATTAGAGTGCTCCATTGACTCAATACCAACTATTTGATAATCATACAAATTCTTTTTAAAATTCTTTTACTTTTCCACATGAGTATTTTGTAGCATTTGTGTGTGTGTGTGTGTGTGTGTGTGTGTGTGTGTGTGTGTGTGCCCCACGTGCATGCCTAGTGCCTACAACGGCCAGAAGAAGGCATCAGATCTCCTGGAACTAGAGTTACATCCAGTTTTGAGTCACCATGTAGCTGCTGGGGATTGAACCTGGAACCTCTGAGGGTAGCTAGTGCTCTAATCACTGAGTCATCTCCAGGTCCTGCCCTAACTCTGTAACACATATCAAGGCAGAGTCCACCACAGGAACAGGGAAGTTTCCCGGGCAGAAGACGGGCCTCCCTGACCCGCTCTTCTCTTGTCCCCACTGCTGTCGCCCAGACTGTGCTCCTAAGAAACCAGAGAGCAAGCCATTCTTTTATGGACTAGGAGAGGAAGAGGAATAACAACTGAAAGACTAACATGAGGCCACCTTTTATAAAGCAGCCTGGTGGTGTCCACCACATTCCCTCCACCCTGAGATGCCCCCTGGGGGTGGGGGGTGGGGGCTTGGAAGACTGAGCCACCTACCTACATCTCCTTACACACACTCCTGAAACAAACACGTGTGCAAACCCTCTTCTGACATGAAAAGCCCTTATTCCCCTGCAGCCTGTCACCTCCCTGAATGAATTTTATTCAGCATGGTTTAGTCAAAATACTTTAGTCAAAATACTTTTCTGTATCAAAATAAATAACTCTAACCAGCTNNTCTTAATATCGCAGGAACTGAAACTAAAAAGAAAAACCCACAAAAGCCACAAATATTTGGGATCACAAAGGAAAATGTCATGCAACAGCCAATAAAATTCTAGTTAACAGAACTTTCAAAGGTAGATTCCCAAAATAAAAATTCACAGGAAGGAAGGGAAAACATGCTGATGCTCGTCACTAAACTCCCTTTCTAGCACGTGAGACTAGTGAATGCTTTAGCCCTGTCTTTCTCCATCCCAAGCCACCCCTTCTCAGTCTCCCTTGGCCCTATCCTTGGGAGCAAAGAGGCTGGTGGCCAATGTGCCTGTGATGACCTTTTATGGATCTGTTGTGCCTAAGGCAAAGCAACTTTTAGAGTTTGGCAAAGAAACTCCTTTTCAGTTGTTTTTATTTTTAAGAGGAAACATCATCACAAAAACATGAANGTTCCGGTTATAGAAACAAGAAAACTCTCTCACGATGTGCAGCCTCCTTTCCACAGACTTTCACCATACAGAAACCAGAACCGAGAACCCAGGAAGGAATGCTGTATTGGTTTTGTCAAAACAATAGAGTCATAAAACCACTGGGCTTTAAGGTCTTGAGCAGTTACACAGTCCATCCTCTTCATTTCAAACAACATCATATTAAAATATTTAAAACAAATGGGAATTCATCCTTTCCTTAGGAAAAAGTTGCCATTATCCACAAGTGTCTGAGTCCTTATTTAATCTTCAGGGCAGGAGCTGGTGGTCAAGTAATTTGCATGGCAAAAAAGGAAACAAATGCTAGCTAATATCAGGGGCCACCTCAGATGGGCTGTGGCACGGGCATGGTCTCATTTAACCTCTGGAGCCCGCTGGGAAGCAGGTAGTAGCAGCCCGTCCCATAGAACAGAACATGAGGTTAAGAGGAGAAAGCAGATGACTGTTACAAAGTACAGCTCATGGCATCCAATCTCTGCACACTGTTTTATACTTCAGCGTTCCTTATATGAGCACACCACACACTTGTGATGGAACACTAGTGCTTTGTGGCACCCTCACCCTCGTGTGTCAGGCTAGAATCGGTACATAACTTGAAAGATTGTAGTGGAAGACACTGTCTGCTCTACAGCTTTTGTCTGAACACTGTAGCTACTTCTGTTTACTGAAGATTTCTAAGGGGGCGGGGGAGGGGGGGGGCGACAGCAGCTCCAAACTCTTGCCAGATTTTCAGAACAGGAGATCCAAGCAGGCTGACAGTGGGCCATGGCTGCCACCTGCTATGGCAGGAAGCTGACAGCAGCTCTTGCTGACAGCGAGAAGTTGCACACCATTCTTTGTGTACCCGGAGCACTTTTGAGCAGTCATGGGGTGTGAGCTCACACTGCACTAGTCCGCTAACACACAAAGCTGCTCGCACTAGGGCACTGGGGCAACAGGAGGAAGACAGAGGACAGAGGAACAAAGATGCCGGGAACAGTGAGTGGGACAAAAGGTGAGGGGAGATGTGCACAAGCAAGCTGCACGGCGTGGTGGCAAAGGAGAAAGACACAAAGGGGCCACACACAACAAGGAAATAAGAACACGACAGGCGGCTGGGGCAGAAGGTGAAGGAAAAGCTGGTAGTGGCTGCCACTTTCTGTTCAGTCCAAGTGCCCAGCTCACATTTCCCCCACTTAGAGTGCACCTCATTGAACTTCACAGTCATCTCAGACGCAAGAAACAAGATCCATGCATACTGGGCACAGTGTCAATGCATGCCCCATCTCAAGTCCCATACTCACCAAACTCTCTCCAGCCCTTTCAGGGAAAGTAAGGCCCAAACTGAAGGGTGGCAACAAGAAAAGCATGGGTCTTGGCATCTTCCATCAGACCACCATATAGTTATCACTCAATCAAAACCAAAATCATACTCCATTTATCAGTAACAAGCAGGAGAGAGGCGGACACCTGCCTTCCCAATTACTCTAAGAGCCATGCAGAATCGGTACCCTAGCCTGGAACAGTCCACCTAATGCTTGAGGGCTCTGGACAGTGATTACCTTAAGGGTAAAATCTATAGAAGAAAACAGCCATTACTCTGGAACACATTAGGAGTGACACCCCTAAACTCAGAGACATGTCTTAAGTGGGTGCTGTGGCCCTCAAGACTTCCCTGTGCTGCTCACCCCTGAAAGGCAGGGTGGGGCCAAGAGGCTGGGGAGTCAGTTGCTGCTGTTTGGGATTTTCAGGACTTCAGTGCAAGTGCACTTAGAAGGACGACAGGGGTTAACTCTGGAAAGGCCATGGGGTTTTCCAAGACTACCCTGTGGAGAAATGGAGTCCAAGAAAATGCACAGTTTCTAAAATCCTTAGACTGAGCTCTCACCTGAGAGGAGGTGAGGCTTCCCTGCAGCCATGATGATCGACTTCCTCACAGTTGAGCCAGAAGAGGNCAGACCCCCACAGTGGATGGACCCCATTATTAGAGGGCTGGTTTCAAACACTCAGACCTTTCACTCACAACCAAATGCTACTTGAGAGTTACAGACCACTGCTAACCAATCGATGGTTTCTGATCCCATGCTCCCTGCTCAAATGAACACAGAGAAACAAAACGTCAGGCTCTTTAAACATGCCATGTAGAAATCAAAGTGACATGCTGGAGGCCCAGTGGCAGCCCAGTGTCTCTCCAGTGTGATTCCCTGACACTCAGTCCTAGAGGAGCACCTCATGCTTCCCTGTCTGACATTTCCTTCCCAGCTAAGGCTAAAGTGGGTCCTGTGCATAATCACTGACGAACTAAGTGCCCACAAGACCACCTCAAGTGANACACATACTGCCCTGACACAAAAAACAAAATCAATAATCTGCTGCTCTGTCACATGGAAATCCTGACTGCTGTCGGCAGATAGGAGGAGGGGACTGGGGGCTACAGCAGGGACAATTAGGGCTCTTGGAAAAGCAGAACAGAAAGTAATGAACCTTCTTCNAAAGTAATGAACCTTCTTCAAATTCAACACACACACACACACACACACACACACACACACACATACACACGTGAAATGCAATGAAAAGGCCACGTAGCCAGAGGTCGTATTTTTCCAGCCTGCTAAATTAAAATGACTCAAAACCTCTGTAATTACATGGAAACAGATGAAATTGTTATCTTAACTAAATTGTAAAAGCACTTTAAATGTCATAAGTTTTGATGCAATTTAATATTTTAAATGGACATTGCTCAGTGTAGTCACTGATTTTCTACCAANCAGATGGGGACATAATCCATGCCCATTACCAAGACTGAACAAACGCCCATCCATCTGCCAAAGCAGGATGAGGAGCAGTGCAGCCTGGAGTCACAGAATGAACAGTAGAGAGACCACAGAGGGCAGAGTTCCCACCTCTACCCTACAACCTACCTGTGAAATAGCATCACTCTCTGCTACATCTCCAGGCACTGGAGAGATAGAGCAAATAAGTTAAAGTATTTTGTAAATGTTTACATCAAAATGTAAGCAGTTATGAGAATCTATGTCATCATGTTTTGGGGGCAAAATATGAAAATCAATAATTTCTTACCATAACCTAAAAACACATTTGAATTTACTTCAACAAAATGACAACCTCAAAAGTGAGTGCGTAGCAAGTCCCAACGCATTACTATAACTCTCTCAAGGCATTAATTAACCTAACACTGTGGGTGGGGTGAGACGGCAGAGGCACGCCTGCCCAGGATACTGTACCTAGAAGGACAGAAGCACTAGGAAGAGAGAGGTCCATTATCTCTCACCTTTCTTTGCCTCCTCCCTCACACACTGTACATAAAANNGCAACTAAAGAAAACTGTAAAAGCAGTCCTGGAGTAGTTTAAATATTAACTGCATTTCAGAGAAGTACACTTTTCTCACGGCTACGAGAATTATGTTCCTACTGTACATTCTGTGGATCTGGCNGGTTCACCAGTGATTTTTATGAATAATCTGGACCTTTAGTCTTTGGTTTTTAGCCTTTTTTTTAAGGAGTAATAAGTTTAGTTGTTAATTTTTTTTTTTTTATGGTTCAATGTGTTTTGCTCAAACTCTCCAAAAATTTGCTTTGGGGTTAATCATAGAAATACAAAGTTTTTGCTTTGATGGAGTATTTTTGAGGACAGGAGTAAGATAAACTAAAAAATATATTGGCTTTGAGCTGTAAAGAACATGTGTGGGTTTGGGGATGTAACTGAGTGGTACTTGTCAAGCATACACAAGGCCTTGCATTCTGTCCCCAGAACATGNATGAAACTATACTTCTCTGGTCACTTCTTTTGTAATCATAGGCTCCAGTTGAGTGCGGCAGAGACCACTGCTGTCCATGGAAGCACATGCAAACACATGTTCAAGAATTCCCTAGTTATGGACAGCCACAACANTACAGCCAGAGATAGAGGGCAGGAGTTAACCCACTAGCAATAAAGAAACAAAAACTGACTCAGGGCACACTCAGGGAAGCCTTTTGCTTGGCTCTAGGTCTTAGAACGCCATCCTGTGCACTCACAGGAAACCCAGCAAATCTTTTTATAGCAAGTATGGTCTGAAAATCCCTGAAACAGCGTTTCTTCAGAGCTACTGGGAAAAGTCTGGCCACGCTGCACATGAGGAGCACAGCCGAGATCTATGCTTCATAGACAGAAGCATTCACACCCTTGGCCAACAGAGCTCAGCCTTTGGTACAGAAGAAGAGCTTTGGAATCCTCCCCAAAAGGAAAACAGCGCCCAAACAAAAAGAAGACCATGTCTTAGCACAGTCTCCATCAGTTCAGCCATGTGCCCGCATGACCTCAAGAATTCCATATATGCTTTGAGACGTGAAAAGCCTTTGTGAATAATTGAAGACAAAATAATGAGACCCAAGGATGTCAGAGACATAATATAGTTTTGTAGAATTCATCNTGGAGCTTTTAAAATTCCCAAATACTACATGATGAATAATTTATTCCTGTGTCAATATGGGGCCAGCAGATGTTCATCCAGAGTCAGTATTAACCCTTCAAGCTCAACAGCATAACACAGGCTCCGCCCAACACAGCAAAGCACTTCATTTAAGTAAGATTATCTTGGTGTTTATGGGGAAATTAAAGCAGCCTTGGAAGCCAAGAAAAAACAAACTACTTACTTGGTGATCTTTTATCAGAGTCTGCTTGTGAAGATAAGGAGGTGAGTTAAGTGGGCAAGCACAAATGGACTGCTCTCTCCCTTCAGAAGTGTCCCTGGGGGCGTCTGCTGGTTCCATCTAGGAATATCTGCTAGCGGCTTATTGACATTGACCTCCCCTGCTGATATACAGTCCAATTTTAAACACCAGGTGTTGCACTTTCTGGATACTCTCCCTCCTTTGATCCACCCTCTAAGTGGGTTAGGTTTAATTAATAAATGTGTATCATTCATTTAAGAATGAAATGAAACAGAGAACTGCAGTATCAAGCAACAGTAAAGCTTAAAGATTCACCAGTGCTTATAACTTCACAACAGAAACTAGTACCTTAGCGCTCATTTATTTATCCCTCATTTATCAGCTAGTTACCGAGCACTACGTGTGAACAAAGAGGAATTGTTTAATCACAGACCCTAAAGACTTCTTAGGGATATGTTAATGTCTGTGTCTGTGTCTAAGCATGCGCAAAGGCTTCCGGTCAATATGAAAACGATGTATTAGGCCAATACTTAAAGACACAGCTCTCAATCTCAAAACCAAGAATAGATAAAATATATGAAAATAATTTTAAGCTATGTGCCTGAGTTAAATCCAATGAAGGAATATGTACAAGAGCTAGAAATAATGAGGAAATGAGCAGAAAGGTAGGCAGAGGCTGGAGCCAAAGGAACTCCCAGGAGGGTAGAGAACCTAGGACTCAGTCACAGGACTTGGCCCTGGAGGAGTCACCCCTAATAGGTGCCATGAGTTACCTGAATAAAGCAGGACTCATCAAGCCCACGAACAGAGAATGGAAAGGTCAGCCATCACCCAGGGCAATAACACAATGAGAGAATTAAGTGGAATTCTACAAACCATAAGTTTAGAGAACTGTGTTTAAAATGATGAAGAGGATGAAGTAACAAAATCAGATTAAATAGGAGCAGTCTAGAAAACNCCAAGGCAGACTTAAAAAAGAATAAAACAGAAATTTGAACATGAGGGGCCTCAGCAGACAACAAAANCAGAATGGTTGATAACAGTGCCAGGGCAGATAATCCAAAGGTCACATGGAAATCAAATTAAATCTAAGTTGCGGGACAGATAGGAGATAGACATGGGAAAACGAAGCTGAGAGGAGGAGGCCAGCATAAGAGCATCAGACAGGAATTCAAAGAAGCAAGTAGGAAATACACNAGACANGAGTGAGGAATCCGAGCTGTAAAAGAGCTCGTTCCACAGTGAGAAAAGCCTGTCTTTAATCTCACAACCTGTTAGAGGCAAAGCTGGAAGAACATAAATGGCTAGCCGCTCACTCTTCCACTCAGACATCTGCCAAAGATGGAAATTTCTCTAGCTGCTTACAATGTGAGTGCTCTTTGAATATGTCAGACGTTGCAGAAGCCTTCTGGTCCGAAGTTATCGCACTGAATTTTCACACTAACTATCATTATTTTCATTTCACAGAGATAGAAGCAGGCTTAGCAAGGGGGAGCATGCCTGAAGTCATACACATAAATAGCATAAACAGTAAACATCAGAGCAGGGATTTGAAGGCCTATGTAATTCTACACCTCACTCTCGTCATCATTTTGGGACAGTGTCACTATATTGATACAGCTTTGAAATAATGAGGCGTCCCTACAGGGACTCAGATCAACTACATCCNAGAACAGCCTCACTGTAAACTAAGAGTATCACACATAAAGTATTACAGCTGAACTCAAGATATTTGGTATAGGCTTATATGTAGCATGTTACAAGCTTAAGGTGGGTTTTTTGTACTAATGTATTAAAAATACTATTAATTCTTTGAGAATTTCATACAATGTATTATTCTTATATTCACCTCCAGCTCCTTCCAGATCCATCCCCACCT
Organism: Neotoma lepida; assembly: GCA_001675575.1. NCBI lineage: Eukaryota > Metazoa > Chordata > Mammalia > Rodentia > Cricetidae > Neotoma > Neotoma lepida. The sequence goes on from LZPO01017396.1 coordinate 174,578, forward strand.
TTCTACCCCTCAACTTTATGTTGGATTTCTTAATTCATTTACTAACCCATTCACTCCAATTTGTGCTGTCTGTATACTTCTGGGTGTGGGGGACACCCATTGGAGTGTGGCCAACCTACCAGGAGCCACAACATTAGGAAAATACCAACTGCCCCTCCCCTAGAAACAGACAACTGTCTATAGCTTCTCAGTCGGGGGCTCATGAACGCTCCCACACTATGAGCGAATGTTGACCAATCTTGTGCAGGTAACCACAAGTGCCANGAGCTCGTGACTTCAGCAGTCTTGTCATGCTCACAATATACTGTTTTACTAGAGCCCTCCCGGTTTGTGGCTCACACAGTCTTTCCACCCCACCTTCCTTGGTAGTTCCAGAGCCTTGGGAAGGAGATGTGACATTGATGTGTCATTTGTTGCTGAGCACTCCATAGTTAACCTATTCTCTGCAACTCACATTTTTTTTAATCTTTAAAAGAACTAAATAGATATTTACTAAAATCAGACAGAACAAAACCTATACCAAAAGTCATATGGAATTTCATGTGACCCTGAGTAGTCAAAACTATCATGGAAAAGAACAAAGTTGAAAGCCTCCAGTTTCCTGATTTCAAAACTTACTTTCAAAGCTGCAGTAATCAAAACAGTGTCATATGGCATAAAGACAGACAAAGAGCTAATGGGAAAAGATAGAAAACCCACAAGTCAGTCTTTGCCCCATGCNGTAGACTGCCTTCAACCAAAGAGCCAAGGCCATTCGACAGAGAAAGGCAATCTTTGCAGCAAAGGTTCTTGGGAAGTAGATGCCAACGTGTGAAGGGATGAAGTTGGACATCTCCCTAATACCATATGCAGAAGGTCCTTCAAAGTGGATCAAAGTCCTGACTGTGAGACCTAAGCATAGAATTATGAAAACTCTTAGAAGAAAAGGAATTGAGGGAAACCTTCATGGCACTGGATTTGCAATCTTGTTTTTTTTTTTTTTCTTAGCTATAATACCAGAAGTTTTGAGGATATTAGAGAAATGCCCAACTTCATTCAAAGTNCTAATTGTAAGACCTAATTATAAAACTATAAAGTTTTATATACCTATACACCTAACCATAAGACTTTACATGAATCAAAACAGTGTCAGATGACATAAAGACAAAGAGCCAATGGGGAAAAAGCAGAAAACCCAGAAGACTTATATACTTACACTTACATACATACACACACACACACACANTCTGCTGCAGCATGGTCGAGAAGCCAGCCAAGTGTGGATGGCCTTCAGCCACAGGAAAGGGGCTCACATGGCCCTTCCCCACTTGGGCTCAAAGAACAGAATAGAAAGCACCTCTTGGTGTTTGGGAAAGGAAAACTTTTGATCCTTATCTGAAGAGTGAACAGCAAAATCCACACAACACATTTTCAGTAACACTTTGGAAATGATCTTATCCAACTTCCTTCTCTTGGCTTCGTGTCGTCAACATTTAAGAACTGCTCAGTGTTCTCCAACATGCAAAAAGCAAAGAACACCCTTTTGAGCAACCAATCCCTGTCTCTTATACACATCTAGATGTGTATAAGAGACAGCAATAAGGATGTCTGCAAAGCTATTAATGTACTTAATGCCAATTGGAAATGTTTACAATATGTTCTACTACAGTTTTAAAATGACAACTTTTATGATAGCATATTTTCAACAAAAAGTAAATAAATACATAAACAACCNAGAGGACAGAAATGGCAGGTGACTCATGGTGTATCTCTTCCTAATAATACCTGCTTATATATCATAGCCATGGTTAATATAAAGAATACTTTATTTCATAAAAAGGTATAAGTATTTAAACAAGGTTCCATCATTTTACACATCTTACCTAGTTCAACCTACTCTTAATTTGTAATTTAGGGATTGCTATCCCCATTTTACATTTAAAAGGATGCACCCAAAATATAATAATCCTAAATATATATTCACAACTTTCAAATTCTGATAAATATTCTATCCATGTGGGAGCCAATTAATTCAATTCCCCAGGGAGTCAAAGAATAATAGTCACTGCCAATAGCTTCCAAGATACAGGAAGAGCCAATGTGACAGCTGCCCCCATCCACAGGTACTAAGAATGACTTCCTCAGGCTGGGCCAAGGGACTTACTCAGGAGGGATTCAGGGACCAGAGACTCTTCACACCTGTCTCTTATACACATCTAGATGTGTATAAGAGACAGGATATAGCCATTTTGGTTTAGTGGGTCCTGAAAAAGGTAAAGATAGAAATAGCATATGATCCCACAATTGCACTTCTAGGTGCGTGTCTGAAAATGCTAACAGAACTCCCGCAGACACATACATATCAGTGCTCAGAGCATTGGCACCCACAAGAACCGACAGGTGGAAACCAGTCAAGTGTGATCAGTGAATTAATAAGCAAAATCTGATATACATATCAGCCATAAAAAGGAATGAAATTCAGATGCTACAACATAGCTCAACTCTGAAAACGTCATGCTAAGTAAAACAGCCAGATATGGAGGACAAGTCCTGGACATCCTCAATCAGATGAGGGTCTTGAAAAGCAA
>LZPO01017396.1:179511-193883 GCA_001675575.1 Neotoma lepida
TGTTTTGTTTTGTTTTGTTTTGTTTCCTTTAAATGATGGTCCTAGAGATCAGATTCAGTTCCTCGGGTTTAACAAGACAAGTGCTTTACCAACTGAGCCACCTCTTCAGCCCACCTAGTACACACATTTTGGATGGTCAACCTTTCCAGACAGTGGGATTTCGCTTAGCTTTCCTCATGTTAACACAGAGTACTTTATTCTGAGAAGTACACTCTCAATGCTTTTCAAGTCATCAGTTCATTCAAATTAATCCCCTAACAGCAAAAAGAGTATTTGCTGCTGTTGTTGTTGCTGCTGAGATAATGTGTTTGCTGTGAGTGTCTGCAGTCTTGCCCCTCCCTCACAGCCGCTGACCACCCAGAACATATTCAGGGGAAAGGAAGCACAGGTACATATTAGACCCGAACGCACCATCTCACAGCTCACCAGAGCACAGCTGCCAAAGCACTGCTCACGGGCCATCAGCCCGGCTCCTTTTATCTATCTCTAGGTAGAAAAGCCATAATTTAAGCTGACAGCACTACTTGTCATGAAGTCTGTGGGTTTACACTTTCTAAATGTCAGTTTGAACTTCTGACTGGCTCCTTAGAGCACTCCTGTTTGTTTCCAGATGAGGTGGTGTGTCGGCTCTGCACACATAAAAGCTGTTAATCAGCAATTTGCACTGCAACACAAGAGGGATGGCTAGCATGCTAAATGTGGTCCTACAACGTGCCTCCAATTAGAACAGAAAGCCTTGTCCCAAGCCAGTAATACCCTCGTATATTAACAGAATTCATTCTCTACTCCAAAGATGAAATGTCTCATGCCAAGGAACTTATTATTTTGAAGTAATTGTTTGCATTCAGCAAACATGTTCCCATGGTCTACAGACAATGTGAATGAGGGCCACTATGACTCCTGATGCTCCTGGCATGTAGCTTCTTACATTTCCCAGGGGTTCCCACTCCTGGCTCTTTTTATATTTTCTACTTCACATCCCAGTATCTATTCAGCTTCCTGANTAAAATAGGGGTGGGATCTCGAGAACTATTCTGGGTCTCTGCCTTTTCATGTTATACATACAAATAATAACTCAGACTCTTTTATTAACAACACTGAAGCTGAAGTGTAGTTTGGCATAATTTTACCAACTAACAGGCTTGTGTCTAAGAACTGAATTCTAGAATACAGATTACAATGATGACTAAAATCTACTCTCAAAAGACTTTTGGGAATTAGACTAGCTTTTCCTCCAGCAGCCACCTCAGGGGCCATGTCAAGTTCTTCATGAAGATTAGTGGTCTCTTCACTGTAGCCATGAACCTTGACCACTTCAACAGCAGCCTTTGCTTGTGAGAGCCTCCAGAATTGGACTGTAAGTTGACCAAGCAAACTGGTTTAGTGATAGGTCAAGGAAAATGAACACCCAACTAGAATCCAAGAGTCTGTTTCTGATCACATGACACACATTTTACTGGAATTAGGAAATAAGTGCTTCTCATGGCTGGAGAGAGGGTTCAGTGGTTATGAGCACTGGCTGCCCTTGCAGAGGACCTGGGTTCAATTCCCAGCACCCACACTGGACAGCTCACAACTGCCTGTAACTCCAGCTCTAGGGAATCTTCAGGACTCCAAGGATACATGAACANATGTGTGCGTGCATACACACACAGACATACACATCAATAAAAATAAAACAAACTTTTCAAACAATACAGTCAGCAACAAATCTGCTGTAGTTTTATTTCAACACCTTTAGTACAAACAATCAACTCTAGTGTTTCACACATGATCATCCAATGCTCAGAATGAGGAAGTGGAGCGCAGCGATGGCTCATGCCTATAATCCCAACACTGGGGGGCTGCAAGACGGTGGGCCTGAAGCCAGCTTGGACTATATAATAAAACTCTAAGAAAGAAGGGAAAGAAGGGAGGCAGGCAGGCAGGCAATAAAGCCATGAAATGACAGACAGGTATGAAATATGTCATTNCTAAAAGCTTAGCTGCCAGGAAATGGGAACATGAGCCTGCAAGCACAGAAGCAAACTCTGCAAAAATGGTTGAGATGGCACATGGGCTTGCCACATGCAAACAGAAACCATCTAGGGCATCTCCTCTGGTGATTCTTTTCATTAGTGCTAATGGGCTCAGCGGCCCTGCTCAGGAACTGTTCCTACAAATGCTCAAAGAAAACAAATCTTGTTCTCTGTGGTGAAATCCATTCTCACTTTTTTTTTAAAAGGAAAGAATGAAATCTATGCATAGTTATTAACACATGAGTGTATATACAGTCATTTGTGCACTTCTTCTAATCCCTTCTTTTTTACTCNNAATTTGTCAGCTTATTTGGAAATACTGCCAAGTCTTATTGAGTACTACAATACAGAAACAACCAAAATTAGATCCTTTGAACATGTCCAATTAAATCTATTTTTATCAGTACTGGAAATAAAAAAGTTATGGATGAAAAGGCAGTGACAGGGCATGCCACTCACCATGGTGGCCTACAGCAGTGTGAAGGCTTTGAAATGTACAATGGGTATCTGTGAATACGGATTGTAGGAGCCAGGAGGCCAGCACGGGCTTTGATATGCTGATAGCCACCACAGGTATGTGTCAATGGAGAGTCAGATTCCCCTTCTGCCAGAGGCAAGGGAAATGACTCCTACTTCACAAGTTCCTGAGGAATGCANTCAGAAATCCTTCTATAATTCAGCTCAAGCTCATGTCTGTCTGTATGGACCTCCTGAGACCAAATAGAACAGTGATAACTGTCCAGTCTGTGTGTTGAAATGCTACTCTCAGCATTCCTTCCTTGAGTACTGGCTTTGTTTTCTCATGTCATTTACTAACAGCACTGAACTATGTAAAGAAAATATGTCAACCAAGAATCCCGCAAAGCAGATAAAGTAGCCTGTGGAAAATGATGCCTTTCTAAGGTAGCAGGGACCCATGCTCTGCTCAGGAAAGAGAGCAAATCTAAATCAACTGCATTTTCCTTCAACACTCTTCAAGGGTCCTTGTACATCCCCACTTCCTTCCACAGCCTTTTCTCTTAGTGTTGCCTTACTTAGAGAGTTCTAGCCCATGGATACAAACATGAATTAATCCAGTCTTTGTAGAAAACAGCGGCCAGGGAAGACAGATATGCAAAAAGTTACAATCAAAGCAACCCANACTTAACACATGTCTGCTGTGTGCTGGTGACTCCAAAGGACCAATTCATTCAGGCAACGGGAAGTTTCTTAGAGGTACTTCGGGTAGACAGAGGANACCCCTCTGGAGAAAGGCTCAGGGGTTAAAATCAAGCTACACAATGGACAGTATGAGATAGTTAACATAGACATCAAACTAGGGCCAGATCATTTGGGGGCTTGTTAATAAACTCCAAAGAGTTTGGTCTTGATCTGCTCTTCTGTTTGCACAGTGCTAAGCAATGCAACAGAAAAGCAGACAGACTTAACCAGAACCCACTGGCTTGAATCAAAAGCAGAAAGCCAAATGCAAGGGGAAGAAGAGAGACTTCAGCATAGGGGGCAGAACAATCTGATGACCATATGCCTAATAAGAAGGATGAAAAGATACGGGGAGGCAACGAGGGGGCACCGAGGGAGGAATGAGCACCCATACTTCACTTCAAACACAAAAATCAGCTAAAAATTGAATGATAGACCTAAATATGAACCTGCAACCATGAAACTGCTCAAAGAAAACTCAGGAGAAAGTTTCTATACCTTTGTTATGTCACCAAAAGCAAATTCTATAAAGTAACAAATTGATAAATTACACTTCATAAAAATAAGACAAGTCACAAATGAAAAATACTTAAAAAGTATGTATCTGAGAGAGGACTTATATTAAAAAAATATAGTTTTCAAAATTCATCAATGAGAAAACAAAGCAACTCAATTAAAACATTAAAAGATTTAGATCATTTACCAAAAGGGACAATCTTTTGAAAGACATACAATGACAAGGCACTCAAGGTCATTAGTCATTCCAGAAATGCAAATTAAAACCATAATGACACCCTACTCCACACCAACAGAAAATGATGAAAATTAAACAGACTGGCCAAGCATGAATCAGTGATGGCAAGGCTATGCGGGAACTCAAGTGGGGATGTAAAATGACACAATCATCTAAAGAGCCCAGAGTGGCAGTTTGTTGAAAAGTTAAACATACATCTACCATAAAACCCGCACTCTCCTCCTAGATATTGACGTTTATCCAGCTCNGGCCCCAGTTCTCTCTCTCCAAACCCTGCCCTCTCAGAAAAGCCGCTGGGAGTTCTGGGTGTAGCAGCAGCTCCTTCCCTGAGGCTGCTAGCTGCTCAAGACTCCACCTACCATGATGGGGCACAAACCCAGCTTGTGGAAGGGTGTGTCCTGTGTCATCACCCCCGACCGAGCCTACAGGCTATTTAAGCCTCCTCCTTCAGAGCAGCCATGTGACTTCTCTCCTTTGTCTCCACCATGCCCGCCCCCCATCTCTGGGGCCTGGAGTCACTCGGGAGTGCTTTGCTCAAATACACCTGGTCTTTTACTTTTTAATTCGGCTTAATCTGGCTTACTGCATCAGCGGTGAAACCTACTATTGGGGTACAGAAACTTATCAATTGACTCTCAAAAAGAGGCTGGTGCCTAAAGTGCTTGTACATAGATACATNATCTACAAGAGGCCCAAACTAAAACCTGCCTGAGTCCAGTAGCAGAAGATGGTGTAGCCATGAAACAACAATGGCAACAAGAACTAAGTAAGAGATACTGAAATGCAACATAGGGAAGTGACAGGAGCCAGACACAAAAGCAGTGTATACACGGCTTTATTTGAAATATATACATAAACAGAAAGTGCAAGGAGGGACCAGGGGACTACAAGTGGCACAAGGAAATCTTTGGGGGTGATGGAAATGTCTTAGTTAAGTCTTAGATGGGGCTCAAGAGCTACATAATCAGATGGACTGTTGGGGAATAAGGAGTTTATTAGGAATGGAAGACAGACATAGAGGCAGCAGCATGGTTGGGGTCCATGTGCTTGGGGAGGTTTCACAGCATAAGCCTGCAGCTAGGCTCTTTGTTCCAGGCAGGAGGCAGGGAAGGGGGTAGGAAGCAGTGCACTGGCCACCAACACCCACTTTAATACAAGCTCACTTCCTCTGGTAAGAAACCCTGGCACCCGGGAGTCTGCTAGCTAGGAAGTCAATGTCTCCACTAGGCCTGTCAACATATATGAGAGAGAAGGCCCAGAGCAGCAGCTGGAGTCTTTTTTTCATATAATTTTGATCATGTTTTACCTCCCCCAACTCCCGCCAGATGCTCCCTATCCACTCATTCTACATTCTTACCTTACATTCTTTCTCTCAAAAGAAAACACACACACACACACACACACACACACACCAGCAAAAGGCCAATAAGACATAAAGTACCAAAGGAAGCAAATTGAAACAAACAAACAAAAGTCCACAAAAATACCACTGAGTTCGCTTTGTGGTGGCCAGCTACTGCTGGGCATGGGGCCTGCCCTGAAGTGTGGTTAACATATCCAGTGACACTCCATTAGGGAAAACTGATTTTCCCTTTGCCAGCAGGTATCAATTGCAAATGGATTCTTGGTTGGGGGTGGGACCCTGTGTCCACTTCACCCTCTCAGTAACAGCTGAACTTTTACATTATATTCTTACAACTATGATAGTTTCATTGGTGTATGTCAAAACATTAAATTGTACAATTTAACTATGGGTAGTTTATATGTCAATTATATCTCAATAAACTTATTTATAAATGATGTGTATGTATGTATGTGTGTGTATGAGTTAAGTGCACTACATTTTTGCAGGAGACAGTGAAGGTCAAAAGAGAGCTCTGGGTCCCCTGGAGCTGGACTTAGGGGCAGTTGTGATCCACTCAATGTGAGTGTTAGGAACTAAACTTAGGTCCTCTTTGAAAGCAGCAAGTGCTCTTAACTGCTGAGCCAGTACCTATCCAGCCCTGTAATAAACCTTTTTTAAGGGTTTAAATAAGGAATTAACAATTACGTTCCTGCTTTCTTTTTTTGCAAGAGAACTGAAAGAGGTAAGAGTGCAACAGAGGCAATGGTCCAAGGAGTGCAGTTTTTCAGGCAGTATTATCTAGGAGAAGTTACATCTGACTAAGTGATTAAGTGGGGAGGAAGACAGCTGTTTGGCAGGTGGTTTTCTGTCACACAATACTAAAAATTTACATATTCCATCACTTAAAAGTTGAGTGATACTTAGAAACTTCTTTTCTCCCCATTTTTTTTAACCTTCCTTTCTTNTATTTTCACTGTGTGTTCTCCAGCACTAGGCATGGATGCCATTACTGAGTTCTCTCCATCCAGCTCTCACCCTAAAAGGATAGTTTACAGAACAAAGAACATCCTAGACCAAGGTATGTTTAAAAGACACTGGTGGGCATACCAGAGAGGTGGATACAGCAAGATGGAGGAAGCTTTTCTACAGGACCAAGATACTGTCTAATGACATTCTTAACTTTGGGGTTGACGGAAGCTAGCTGTCTGCTAAGTTAATAGATCTCAAAGAGGTTTCTATTTGTAAGTCACNAGATGTTAGTTCCTACACAGAACAGGGCAAGGAACATCTAGCTGTTCCAGAGGGCTAGAACTAGTCCAAGATAGATAATTAGCCCCTGGACCTGCAACATTCCAATCTCTCCACAGTGCTGGAATTCTAGTCAGCCAACCAGTCTCTGCAGACACAGCTTCTTTTCAGAAGTTTTCATTCACACCCACCCACCCACCATTTGTTTTTATTTTATTATAATGATACAACACTACAAAGAATGTTTCTATACTGTTGTGGAAACAATGATGCTACAATATTTCTGTGAAGTCACATTTGAGTTGAATGCACACCCTATGGTATGGGAGTTCTCTGTCTAGTAGGACAAGTGTTTAAACTTTAAACTGATAGAACAGTGGGTGGTGCTGAAAGAATGTGCAAAAACATTTAGAAGTGTGTGAAGACATACTTGAGAAGGCTGAACAGTATTTCAAGACTCTACAAAATACACTAACAAAATAAACGCCCTTCAACACGTCAGTAAGGTTCAAAATGTTCTACGAAAGACACCGTAGTATAGAATGAAGCCTTGTCCAGCTAGGACACCTGCCCTTAATGGCACTTTCTCAAACTCTGGTATTAATTGTAAAGAGGACTCAGTGGCTGCTCAGTGGACCTGCAAGTGCCCCTTGGGTAACTCAACCTGCCTCCATTTGAACCTGTCACCTTTTGCTTGTTAGTGTCCAGGGACAGCAGGTGTGATAACCTTGTGACAAGAGTGGAGAGTACCCCACAGGTAACAGTGACTTTCTGACAATAACCACACCCCCCTCCATCACTTCCTTACAAGCCCTGGAACCCTCTAGACGGCTAAAGCCTAGGGCACACTGTCCTCCTGGACAGCAATTCTGATTAAAGAGCCTTCCTCTTTTTGATGACCCTGATTTGTTGGGTGCTCCTGGTACTCCAGTAACAAGCAGAAGCTCAGATCTGAATAAAGAACTAAAGGGGTCTTGACTTTTCAAAGTAATACACCATACTTGCCAAACAAAAAAACAAAAAAGTTGTAAAAGCTCAAAATTATAAAGCTAACCCTAAAAGAGTAAATATGTTGTATCTTTTAGAGGCTATGGTGAGTGTGATTAGAAATGAATCCAGGTGACAGGCAAGATGTCTGGCCCTGTTTTCTCTTCCTCTTCTCAGGGAAGACACTGCTGAGCAGACAGTGCAGGGCTACGCCAAGGTGGGGTGTGCTCGCGGCATGAACTCAAAGGCTACGTCTTTACAACTCATGAACACATCAAGAGTTATTGTGGGACAGTGTGTTGTTTTGTCTTTCTAACACACAACTCTTGCCCAGAGATGAAGACTCCGGTGGTCACCAACAAAGCTGAGGCAGTCAGCAGCTGGGGATCCCAGCTGTACTAGAGCTCCATGGATTGCAGAAGCCTATGGAAAAGATCATCCTCTGTGTGATCGGTTGTAACAAGTACGATAATTAGATTAGTAACGGATCGTTCAAAAGGAAACATCGAGTGCTTATGTAGAAAGACTCCTTTCTCACAGTTCACTCACTTCAGAGAATAGGTCATGTTTTAAAAATGAGCTTCGGAGGTCTTCAAAGATCCATGCTTAATTTAAAATATCTTTCATCAGCTTTAAAAGAAATGTCAACACCACTAGCACATCCCCTTCTCTTGAATAAGATGAGGATTTACAGAAGTAAACAGACCTCTAGAGCTAGGCTCAGCTTTTAGCAATTATATACAACTCTCTCTCCTGAAGAGGTGTGCAAGGCAGGGAAGATTCATTATCAGTTCCCACGCACACAAATAGAAGAATTCATATATGTACAGGGGTGTGCTTTATTCTATTTGGAAGTTGAATTTGACTGTTAATGGACAGATGTCCTTTCTGTGGTGATGGTGCTAAGTGCCATCCTCCCATTCTGCCATACCAGCACCCTCTATGGACTGATACTCCCTCTACTCCCACACCCCTCCTCCTGCCCAGCAGAGGCTGGTCAGGTAAGAGCAAATTAAGAAGAGGCCATGTTCATTCCCATCTCCCCAACACCTCCCTGCCTCACTAATGCCCCAGTTGCTCTCTCCTACCTCAGCTCCTACCACAGAGCTCCCTAACAAGGAGCTTCATGCCACACGCTGTCTCTCTCCAGCTAAGGGAGGTGGCACCAACCCCACAGTCATGCTGCTCCCAGATAGCTCATCAGTCTGTCAGCTTCCTGATTCTGCTCAAACTTCTGCAAACAGATCTCTCACTATATTCTCTTCAGTTGAAACCTCACTTTCTACACAGTGCATTTCTTTAAAGCAAGATATACCCATCTTGAGAGATAAATAAATGTTTTACATACATTTAACTCTGTATCTGGCCCAGTCTTACACAGTTCACCTCTTTGAACTTTCACTGTGATACAATGACTGAATATATATCCATTTTCACAAATCACTGCATTTACTTTTGTGTGTATGTTTGTATCCATCTGTGTGTGGTATGTACCTGCTAATGTTCACTACAAATGTGGAGACCAGAGGTCAATGTTGGATGTCTTCCTTCACTGAGCACATTATTTTTAATATTATTTTTATTTTATGTGTATGAGTGTTTTTGCCCGCATGTATGTTTGTATATCATGTGTATCCCTAGTGCCCACTGAAGCCAGAGGAGGGTGTTGGATGCCCTGGAACTGGATTTACAGACAGTTGTGAGCCCCCATGTGGATGCTGGGAATCGAACCAGGATTCCTGCAAGAGCTGCCAGTGCTCTTAACAGCTCAGACATCTTATTTTCTAAGACAAGGATTCACACTGAATGTGGAGTTCATGGGTCAGTGAGGCTGGCTGTACAGTGAGCTCCAGGAACCCCCCAGTCTCTACCCACTTTCCCTCTTACTAGGCTCAGAGTTGTTGTGTCTCATACTTGCACAACAAGCACCTTACCCACTGAGCCATCTCCCCAGACCATCACTGCATAAACACACACAAAGGCTTGCCTGAAAAAAAGTAAAGAGCTTATCTCAGAAAATGGATGGTTAAATAAAAGAAAACATGTAGACGTTATATTCTGAAATACTATTCTTAGTACTGAACCTAATAAATAAGAGGGTCAAAAAAAAATAAGTAAGAGTGTCTATCCCACCCTGCATCCTCATTTCTTCTTTTTAAAAATCAAAACCNCACCATGTAGCTTGCCCTACAGTTACTAACTGTATTCCAATCAGAAACAGTACATGTAAACAAGTATGCAGAGTTAAAGTGAATCTCACTTTGCTCTGCTGCCTAGCCCCTGACTCTCTGTGTCAAATGCTGCCTGGTGAGTAGAGCTGCCAACAGCAAACCAAATCAGACACAGACCTGAGCAAAGTCAGTGGAGAAGCCTTGCTGCCATTCAGTGATATGTTCCAAAATGAATAAAATGATACTTTATTTAGACAATTCCTCATCTCCATTAGCTGGATAATTGAGAGGTTATTATTATGCATTGATTGATCCTCAAATTAAGCCCAGAGGATATATAGCTCCACAAAGTGGAAAAAGAAATTCATATTTTGATGGGAAAAATGATATAAACAAGTATTTGAACAAAAGGGTGATATACAAACTATTCCTTATCTACAGATAAAAACACAAAGTCACAAATAAAAGAGGGGCTTGGAAACCATCTAGTTTAATTCTCTTACTTTATGGATGAAGAACTTAATGGCTGCACTTAAACAGCTAGTTCAGAGAGCTGGCTGGCCTGAACCCTATCAAGCTTCAATCTTTGGTCCATGTAGAAGTACAGCCCCTTTACATACCATAATCAAATCAGGAGGGGGAATTTAAGACTAGTGGATTCTGAATTATCACCCCAGTGTTCTGTAATGGTCAGGCCAGCCTGGGGGATTGTGTGCTTGAGGGAACCACCATCATCTCCAGGAGGTCTTGTTGTCCACAAACCCAAAAGTGAATGAAAATACAGACAACTGTCCAATGCCCCAGTGTTGTTTCTCTGAGAACATGGAGAATGGGGCACTAACAGGGACTCAGATGGGAATGTGTCATTGACATCCTTAAGTGCTGGTCACTGGTTATCATTCTATCTGTACCATGATTTGGTCCCAGGTTACAAATAAGCCNCAACTCATCCAAATAATACCATATGTGAGTAGAGTTTGTGTGAGAGACTGAGGGCTGGTTTGGTATGTTTGAGACTATCCAGTCTCAAGCTGAAATGCAATTACCGTGTAATCTCACTGAGAAATAATGGCCTTCAGGAGGGTAGGGGCCTTGTGAATGGACTGCTGCTTTTCTCCTAGAACTGCTCTTAGCACTAGGCTTTTATTTTCTGCCTTCAAGTGCAATGTCTGCAACGAGCATCTACCTGCCCTTCTGCTTTTCTACAGAGCAGCACAAACCCTCAGCAAACCTGGGGCAGACGGTTGAGTCACATTCTGGAGCTCTTACAACTTCCAACAGAGAGACCTCTTTCTTTTATGGATCTCAGACACTATAGACAGAAAACCAACTAAGCAGGTAGGCAGAGAGGGAGANAGAGGAATGAAAAGAAAGGGAAGGTAAAGGGGAAAAACAGAGAAAGGGAGGGAAGACAGAAGCAGAGTGAAGAGGACAGGGAGAAAGAGCAGCAAGCAATCACGGGGAAGGAGGAACCAGCTCTGTCTGGCTCTGGACATGGCAAAGCCAGAAATCACAGCCAGGGGACGTTGGTCCATTTCAAACTTGAGAAGCAACAAAGCACAGCGAATGAGAGACACTCTGATGACGGCAGGTAGCACTGGGTGCAGACTTACCACCTAGAGGAATGCAAGAGGTGAATTGCCTAAGATGTGAAGCTACCAACTACAGCTGAAGAAATAAATAATACTAGCAGTTTACTATTGTGAGCTCTCCCAGGGACCCAAGCAAAACCAGCTGCTGACAGTGATGGTGCTCCTCCACCTAGATCCACACCAAGAAAAAGGAAAACCGGTCAAAATAGGACCCTTAAAAGAAAACAACTGCTCTAATACTGGGAAAGCTAAAGAAAACATAATCTATCAATTACCACGTATAAACCTTGATAATTAACCAGCTTCAAATCTGAAAACTGTCTCCTACAAGGACACTATGATGAGATAAAAGCTGAGATGCATATCTTGTTTTGTTTAGTTTTTAAACAAATATAGACAATCATTTGTTTAAATAACAGCCATTTTTTCAAGAGAAACAACTGAGAGTGCCCATCCCCCTGCAAACTATGCCTCTTTTCTTTGTTTTAGATTCCATATAAATTATTCTGAGCTTATTGCTTTGATCGAATTTAGCTGTTAAGTAATTATATTTAGTCAGACATTTGATCTATAAATAGAATCTANTAAAGGAATTATTACAACTTCCATGAAATTGGCAAACAGCAGCTCCATTTGATGCGATTCTAGAANAGCTTTAGACTGAAAAGAAAGCAGTATGTGGAGTAGCCACCAAGAAGATATCTGCTCTGAAAATTAAAATCTACAAATATAGTTACATATTTAAACTAGACAGAAAGAGTTACCTTTAAGAATTTCTTTAGCAAATATGGATTTGTTTTTTAATGATCACTTTCAACTTGATGAAGTAAACACTTGAATAAAAGTTGCATTTTTCTTTTCATAGATATTGTGTGTTTCTTATACAATATCCATTTATTGACTGTTGGCCAATAAATGAAGGAAAAGGAATAAGGTTTCCCATGTCCTGGCCCTGGGAGAAGATACTATCCATTGTTGGTGAGCAGTATGCAGTAAAATGTTTCACAAGGAAGCAACATAGACAATATAAAGAATGTTTTGTTAGGGGTAAGGCATTTCNAGACTGCTGTCCAACTTTGCCTGTTCACAAATGCAAGCACTGAAGCCAGGTGGGTCTGGTGTGCAGGACTCTGCTGTATTTTTGCAACTTTTCTATAGGTCTGATATTTCTAAGTAAAAAGGCCCCATTATCAATACAGGTGAATAAACTCCAGGATGAACATGCTTTAAATCTTATTCAGCGGAGAGGAACAATTCTGTCTTGTTTTAATTAAACAATAGTATGCAGAAATAATAAGTCCAGTCCACACTGTTGGAAGGTCCTAAAGTTCATGATCTACACACAACAAAATAAAACAGTGCCTCCTCCCCAAAGCTGTGGCATATGTGACAATAATAAATCTCCCTCAAATCCAACCGAACAAGAGTGCCAAGCACGGATGCTTGTGTGACTGCATGCTGGCACAAAACCCTAGTGCAAAGCAGCCTCACTCTCGGGTTTACTCCGTCATCCTGCCCATAGAAAGACAACATTCAGTTNTCAGCCTCGCAGATTTCAGCCTGGATGGTAGTTTTGTGGAACAACTAGCACACACAACACTGAGCACACACAACAATGAGCACACACAACACTGAGCATACACCAGCTACCCTACAGCCTTGTTGACTCTTACCACCAGCATAAGACTGAACCATCATTGCCATTTTTATAGCGGAGCTCTCTAGTCTGGCTCTTCCAGTTGATCAGTGAGAAGGTTTATGTTCTGGAACCACACCTGTGAAGTACCTCTTCCTACATTTGTTTCATGGCTACCTTACCTACCCAACTGCAAGCCATACAGGATAAAATAGTATTCATCTTGGTCTTAGGCACGTATTTGTACTGGATTTACAACTGTTGAAAAGGGAATGGTGGGTAANAAGGCTGAACTTGAAAACAAGCCACTCAAGTTTCTTATAGTGTTCCATCATATTCTCAAAACCAGTATAAGGAGACCCAGCAGAAGTAATAGACTAGAAATTAGTAATTTGTGATGGGTGTGGCAAAATATGCCTATGAGTGCAATCATGGCAAGAATGCCATGGGGGTCATCAACTGCTTTCCAATTGGATTTAAGGCCTGATCAACAGGAAACATGTGTCTGGTACTGTAAACCTCTGGCTAGGGAGCTCACAGGCCCCAGAGGAGAACTTACTGCTGTTATTCCACTAAACATATGTGGTATCAAATTGCCCTCTAAATGTGTCTCTCTGCACAAGTAGGTTAGTAGAGCTCCCAGACCTCATCCGAGAAGTTTCTTTGTGCTGTGGATGGTGGTTTGNGCAGAAACTCACAACTGGTCAAAGTGCAGAGAATAAATGGAGTATTCAGCCATAAATGGGACATCTATGCCACACTCCATCCCAGGAGAAAAAGACTGTAAAGGGCCAGAAGTCAGGAAGGAACAGAGATTAACAATTGCTTCACTCATGAGCTCATGGCACCTGTGGTTGCCTGCACAAGACCTGACACATGACCGAGCCAGCCAACATTCTACCATGGGATGGGGAGAGGGGTTCATGAGCCCTTCCTCGACCCCTAATGAGGAACCATGGTGGTTGGTGGCTTCTGGAGGAAGCAGAGGCAGTTGTACCTCCAATGGACAGCCCTGTCTTCACGGTCAGCACAGATTGCACAGATATACAGAAAAGAGGACTAGGCTGGAGAGACAGCTCAGGTGTTAAGAGCACCTGCTGCTCTTGCAGGGGACCTGGNATCAGTTCCCAGCATCACATGGCAGCTCACAACCATCTGTGACTCCAATTCTCGGTCATCTAACACCCTCTTCTGGCCTCTGCAGGTACCAAGCACACATATGGTATATAGACACAGATGTAATCAAAACAGTCACACACATAAAATAAAATAAATCTTTTTAAAAAAGAAGACAAGAAGTTGGTAGGTTAGGGAGGTGGGAGTAGATCTGGAGGAGTTTGGTATGAATATGATCAAAATACATTGCATGAAAATCTCTAATAATTAATAAAAATATTGTATTTTTTAAAAGAAATAATTGA
>LZPO01017396.1:217106-227779 GCA_001675575.1 Neotoma lepida
TTAGACAGAAACAGAATAAAGAAGATTTCTTGCTTTTGGCTGTTCAGAAGCTCAGTATAATGACAGACAAATGAGATTCAACTAAGAGGTGGGGACTTGGGCTATCTTTAAGCTCTTGGCGGGTGGTATAAACAATGGGGAGCAGAAGGAACTACTGACTAATTCGAACTCAAACATCCCCTCTTTAATTCACTTAAACCTAGACACATGTCAAAACTCAATTGAGCTTAAACACTCTTCCTATTGTCACCTGTTTCAGTCAATCACCAATATGTCACATCATCATCTGACGGCATGTGCTTTCAGCATATCTAAAAGGAGCCTAATTTCTCTCCCAAGTAAAACGAGGACACGGGAGAGCAAGGGCATGCTCCAGCTTGCTCACATTGGTTGGATTCACAGCAGGAAATGACCTTTTGGAAACAAACACCCTGCACAGATGCTGCTCTGCTCTCTCGAGANCAGCAGTAAATCCACAGCCGTCGGCCTGTAACCAGGGAATGGCCACAGGAAGGAATATTGGAAACATCTGGGAGCTAACTCCACCCCTCAAAGACAATAACGCAAGGTGGGGAGTGTGGGAAGATGAATGAGTTATTCTCTAAGCCAGGAGATGTTTCTGTCAGAGTTCAGGACAGAGAATCACAGCAGAGTGGCCTGTGTAGGGAAAGCATTCTAAGTGGAGACAGACAACCTCTGCAGAGGAGCATGCCTCAGGATGAGGGACAGCACAGACCATCAGGAGGAGCAGAAGAAGCGCATGCACCTCAAGAACCAAGGATGCTCATCCAAACATTGAACCTGANGGGTGAGGACAGAAAGGAAGTGGAAGCCAGTTCCCAAGGGAGAAAAGTGAATGCGCAGTGCTCTAACCACCAAAAATGGTACAAAATTCTGCTAATTGTTCATTAAATTTGTTCTAAACAGCTCACTTTCCAATTTTGAAGAGACACATCAAAAATATCTTCCTTACCTCTACAGGTACTCCAATTTAGACACCTATATCAAAACTTAAAAGCCAGTATCCACATNTGAGAACAGTGAGAGGCCATGGGGTAGGAGGAATAGAATGTAGGTGGTGAAAAAGGGAAATAGGAAATAATGGAGTAAGAAGCACAGAGTGGGTGGGGGATGGGAGACAGGATAAAGGAGGGAGTACAGAGAGCAATGACTGACAATAAAGACCTTTTAAAAAAATCATGAAACCTATTACTATAGAAGCTTCCTAAATATATACATGTACATATATACACATACAGAGTTTAAGTGGACTTACCCTATAGCTGGAAACAATGACCCNCCTAGATACCATAGGCTATCAAACAAAAAAGCCCAATACCAGGATGGTTTACCTCTTTTGGAGTTGNTGGTCAGTGGGGTCCCATAGACCTCCTAACATTACAGGATACTGCCACTACTCTTGGCTATCCTCNAGAACCTGATGATAAACTCTACTGCCAAAGATATCACAAACATGAGTCATAGAACATGGAGAAATCAAGCTGGTACCAACCCTGGAAACTTGGTCCCTACCAGCTAGCTTTTATACTGCNGGAGGGTGCTATGCACACTACCAGAGGGAAAAGTAGTCGTCAGCTATGAATNCTGTCAGGTTTAACAGCAACTGGCCTGGCAAGACATGCTTACTAGTACAANAGTGGCACAAACGTTATGGAGCAACCAACCACTTTCTGATTGGACTTAAGGCCCTTTGCACAAGACAGAACCCATGCCTGACACTGACTGTTATTGGTGTCGAGAACCNTTGGCTAGAGAGATCATAGNCCCTTGGAGAAAATCTACAACTACTCTTCTGCTAAATGGGCATAGTATTAAAAGAACTCTTAGTCATTTATGGTTAAACCTGTGGAACAGGGCATCTCTCAACCCTCATTAGAGAAGCAAGCTCCTTTGTGCAGTAGATGGCAATTACTACCAAGTCCCACACTGCTCAACATACAGGAACACNAGACTGCAGGGTGATGAACTCTCAAGTGGACATCAGTATCACACCCCTCCTCCCAAGCCTCAGGGATCATCAAAGGAAGAGAAGGCAGAAGGATTGAAAAAGCCAGGTGCAGCAGACGACTACAATGAAACCTTGCTTTCCAGATACAACAGGACAGTTGTACATATGAACTCACAGTGGTTGTGAAAGACCCGTGCAAGATAAAGCCAGACAAAATGCCAAAATGGAAGGAGGAAGTGGGACCAAGAAGTCCAATCCTTAGCTGAGGAGCGATTGGAAAAGAATGGCTGCTGGGGAGCAGAGGAGTTGTTTTCCTTCAGGGANTAAAGACACGGCAGCTACCCATGCTCTAGGAGATGCTCTGTGCCATGTACAGACAGGCAGCACTAAGTGTGCCTAGTGGGTTTGAAAAGCAGACTAAATTGTGTAGGGAAGAAAAAATAGTGGGGAGGATAGGGGAGGGACTATAGGTGAGGGAATGGAAGGTTAATCAAAATATATTGTATGTATATATATATATATATGAAATTTTCAAACAATAAAAAGGAGAGGAGAAAAAGAAATACCTTCCTTTAAAGCAAATGGAAAAGCCAAGTATGGTGGGTGGTACATGGTACATGCCTTTAAATCCAAGCAAGTTAGAGGCCAGTATGGTCTACATGGCAAGTTCCATGACAGTCAGAGCTACAAAATGAGACCTGTCTTAATAAAATAAAATAAATGGAATAATAAATAATAATTCATAATAAAAAATAATTCATAATTTATAACCTTAAAAAAAAGGTGACCAGTTTGGATAAAACTGATCAATTTACTCTTAATATTTTAACTGCATAATTTATTTTATTAAGTCATAGCTAACGACTTAAAACCATATTCTAGTAAAAATATGTGAGATAAGGGCTCAGAATCTAATTCACAAGCTTAATTAAAGTTGGTCAGCCTAATATGAACACTGTCAGAAGTACCTGGGAACATAGGAAAAGATGGGGGTGTGACGAAGGAGGTCTTGGAGCACNTGTCATGGTTAGTAATGGTCTTAGTTTAATTATCATAATCCTTAGATGACAGAAAAGTAATAGTAAGATAATACCAGATAAATGAAATGCCCCAAGATAAATGAAGAAAATGTAAGAGAAAAGTAGAGGGGCTAGAGAGAAAGGTGATTTTTCAGCAGGAAAAGGAAGGCACTGGCCACCTAGCCTTAGAACCTGAGTTCAATCCTGAGGACGCACTTGGTTAATGGAGAGAGCTACCCTCTGGCTGCAACATGTGTGAGATAGCAAGCCCATGCATATAATACCAAATGTAACCCAAAAGTTTAAAGTAAAAGCAGCAAAGACTTCCCCTGGAGGCACATGGGTAAGCAACTGTAATTTTTATTAAAACAATTAATGACACAGATTAAAGGTTAATATTTATCACACTACTAAATGGAAACCAAAGATATTTTCAACATAATTCTATCCTCAAATAATATTTGGTAATTAAAAATTAAATACAGGTTTATTTATAATGCACCACAGCCACCAAAGGGTAAGTATTCTGTTGGAATCTCCAGCTTGGGTCCCATTCCTCCCTCTCCAAACCCCACCCTCTCAGAAAGACCGACAAAAGTCTAGTTCCACATTCCTGGCAGTGCAGAAGGNTCCTCCCCTGAAGAGCCAGGTCCCCAAGTCCCCACCCAAAGCGTTATAATTGGGCTTACAACCTAGCTTATGGAGTACACATCATAGCCCCATGCCTACANGGTATTTAAGCCCCCTCCTTTAGACTGGCCATGTGACTTTTCTCCTCCCCCCAACCCCGGGGANGGGCAGAGTGTCACCCAGGAGTGCTTTGCCCAAATAAACCTGGTCTTTTACTTTTNAATTCGGCTTGATCTGGCTTACTGCGTCAGCAGAGAAACCATATTATCAGGGTACAGAAAACCTATCAGTAAGTATGATTCAAAACTGTTTTATATAAAGAATATGTTGCTTTACAATTTCTTGAATGTATATTGCCCCTTGAGATCCCCAGAGTACANGACTGGGGCAGGCAGGGATCCTTCTGAGATTTCATGGATGAGATGAGGAGGCTGGGACATCTTCTGAGCAATAGTATGGCTTAGACGGGAGCTGCCCCATGGGACCTGAGACAGTGACATNGTTTTCTTCTTCAACTTCTCCAACTGTACAAAATCCATACAACTATGCAACTTCTTCAAAGAGCAAGATTAATTTTATAACTTAAAAAATAACAAATGTCATACTTTCCACATTTTGCAGCCCTCATTTAACAAAAAGAAAACATGAGGATGTGTGTGTGTACAAAAGGCATAGAGTTCCTGGAGGAATCCTGGAAGGAGAACTTACAAACTTCCTTTAAAGAGAAAACAATAAAATGAATCTCCTCAATATCTCCCTGTCTAGGAAAAAACACTGTATCAATAACTACTTGGAGCTNGGCGGTGGTGTTGCATATCTTTAATCCCAGCACTCAGGAGGCAGAGGCAGGCAGATCTCTGTGAGTTCGAGGCCAGCCTGGTCTACAGAGAGAGTTCCAGTACAGCCACGGAAACACAGAGAAATCCTGTCTCAAACAAAACAAAACAACAACAAAAAAGAAAAAAAAGAAAAAAAAACTATTTGGTTTTTCTCTTCACAAAAGTACACTGAGAACTTTAAAACACACACACCAAAGTGAGGAGAAGAAATCCAACAGCATCATGTCCCCACCTCTAGTTCCATGGCTTCTGTGTGCAGGGCTCAGTGGCAGGCCTGTATATAGAGAACGATATTCCCTGGGCTCACTTCTTCCTTTATCCTCATCAGCTTTCCCCAGGAAAACAGCGCACGGAGTCACAGTTTCCTGTTGAACTCCAGCAGTCAGAAGGAGGGGCTTTTGTGTCAGTCTAGAACTATGAAAATGACTTGAATATCATGTAGTGACTGTATTCGGGATGCAGCCCCTTGCTTTCACCCCTGAAAGGCTTCTACTTCTCTGATAACAATCAGAGAAAGATTTGCCACACTGTNACTAGAGACTTGTCTCCCAGCAATATTCTTTCCTGATGCCATCAGTTTTGCTGTGTCAGTAAAGCAGGTCACATTGAAGTGACCTCCTCCACCAGGGCCTGCTCAATTTCATCATCTGAAACTTTGGATAGCCTCTACCAACCTTGGCAGGAACCTTAGGAAAGCATTGCACAAATGCTGAAGCAAATGGGTTGATGAGAAAGTGATGGGCTCTGTAGAGGACATCTAAACCAAACAGGAAGACAGCAGTGAAAGGAAAGACTCAAACTCCAGTGATTAAAAACTTTCATTACCTCCACTCAATCAACAAACACTCCCTGGAACCTCTATGTATAAAGAATACAGTCATACAAATGGCACATCTACAGTAGTCATCCTAACTCCAGAAGGTAGGTTTTTCAAAGGAATTTCTTTTAACACAGTCATTTTTTCCCAGTTTGGACAAAATTCAGAAACAGAGGTATGCTTGCCCAATTCCAGTGAGAAGCACCTAATGGACCTTCGGAAAAAGAATGAAATCACTGTGCTCTCTGTTGGACAGACTTTCCAAAAAGGCAGACAACATATGGCCTAGTTAGATGACTCAGANATTTACAAGGTTTAGAGACTCTCTCTACCTACCAAACACTATAGTGGGCATTGTCACATAGTTTTATTACCAAGGCATATGCACATGCATTTTCATTACATTGGTAAGCTACAATACTCCAAGTCAAGATTCCTGACAGAAAAATGGCACATATGATTGCTAATCTACATATCATACAAAGCCATGGACACCCTAGCAGCTCAGAGACAAAAACCTCAAGCCTTTTCAGTATACAAATAGGGCAGCTGGTATGAGTCTTACCCCAGGAACCAAAAGCCAAGCATAGCTGTGGCCTGTAAAATACCAGCCACCACTTCTCTGAATGCTGCTGCTCTGGGGCCTCTCAGAGGCCTTCCAGCAGCCTCTCCTCACAGGGTTCTCTTTACATGCTAAATATAGGTCTTCTACCTTTTGTCTGCCTGAACTAAGAAAACCCAGTTTTAAATAGCACACACACACAACCTACAATGATGGCAATCTCTCAAGATTTGAGCAAAGAAGAATTAGGAGGGAAAACCTTGAGAAGACAGTAATTGGGCCATTGGAGTTTCTTCTCACTAATTATCCCTGAGTGGCCATTAGCTGTGTAACCAAGGAGGAAAGTGTGTCAGCCTTCGGCAAAGCTGTCTTCAGCGTCTTATGGAATGTACCCGAAGCCGCTGTGTAATTAACTGCCAGGGAAATGCTGAGTGAGTAAAATAAGGAAACTATAACAAATCAAATAGACTCAGTTCAACCCTCAGTGACATCACTGGAACTGCTTAGAACTTCAAAATACTCATAGCATGCACTCCTTTCCCAGAACCTCCAGAAAATAGGGTTTTGGACTAGTGAAAAAACAAAACATCAGGCCACAATAGAGACTTACAATTATGGCTGTTCAGCCAGGCATGATGGCTCCTGCTGTAATCTTGGCTGAGGCAACAGGGTTGTCACAAGATCAAGGTCAGCCTTGGCTACAGATTAAGTTCCAGAACAGCCTGGGCTACAGAGTAAGACACTATCTAAAAGAAAAAATTCAAAAACAAAAACCAAACACTACCCGGGGGGGGGGTGCATTACAGAAACTTTCAGCAACATGACTGCTTCATCTCAGTGCCCGCTGAAGTTATAGGAACCAGAATGGTGGTGATGCTCCGTGTGAGGCCACGGGACACTTCAGAGCTTCCCAAAAAACCTAAAAGCATCATATTCTGGAATCAAACATAGGAGAAAAGGGAAGGAAGAGAAGTAGGGAGGAAAAGGGANGGAAGACTCTTAAATCTTGTGGACAGCTCTGGAATTGAACCTTAAGATGTATTAGCAGATTCTTACGTACTAGGAATTACCATTATTGAGTGTGCCTATAGAGAAGAATAAATTCCAAACCTACTTGAACACTGTTAATTTTTAGATTCATAATTAAACATGGCCTAACATGTCTCCCATCTTGTTTGGAGGAGCCAAGGCTATTTCTACATAGGCAGGAAGGCCTCTGGAGAAAGTTGTTTTTAAAACTGACTGGCACCAGGTGTGGGGGCTACACCTGTCTCTTATACACATCTAGATGTGTATAAGAGACAGGCTCCATATACTCACATAAATAAAAAAATGCAGAAGAAAGTTTTGTCCAGGTCCTGCCAGGACCCACGGTCCCACAGCCGCTTATAAAATAATTACTCAGAGGCTTATGTTAATTATAACTGCTTGGCCAAAATTAGCTCAGGCTTATTATCGACCACTTATACACATCTAGATGTGTATAAGAGACAGGAGCCATGACTATGCATCCTGCACAACTACCTGAAACCACACTTCTGGATTCCATTTCCTCTTGCAAAGTCATTATTTGAGGGGTGGCTTGAGAATGGCTGAATGGTTAGGAGAGCTTGCTGCTATTCCAGAGGACCAGAATTCAGTTCCAGCACTCACANTGAGCAGCTCATAACTGCTGTAGCTCTAGTTTGAGGGAATCCAGTGCCCTCTCAGGCCTCCATGGGCACCTCCACATACTCACATAAATAAAAAAATGCAGAAGAAAGTTTTGTCCGGGTCCTGCCAGGACCCACGGTCCCACAGCCGCTTATAAAATAATTACTCAGAGGCTTATNTTAATTATAACTGCTTGGCCAAAATTAGCTCAGGCTTATTATTGACTAGCTCTTGTACTTAAACTCAGCCCATTTCTATTAATATGTAAGTTGCCACATTTTCCATGGCTTTACATGCATCCCATTACATGTTGTTCCGTGGGCAGCTGGCTGGCATCTCCTCACTCAGTCTTCCTTTTCCCACAATTCTCCTTGTCTGCTTATCCCACCTATACTTTCTGCCTGGCTACTGGCCAATCAGCATTTTATTTATCAACCAATCAGAGCAACACATATTCACAGCATACAGAAAGACATCTCCATCAAAAAAATAATAAAATAGAACAAAGTCATTTCTATTCTAGTTTATTTCTCTGTTGCTGTGATAAAACACCCTGACCAAAAGCAACTTGAAGAGAAAAGGGTTTATTTCAACACAAGTTACAGTCCACCATTGAGTGACACCAAGGCACGAACTCAGGNCAAGAATCTGGTGGCAGGAAGTAAGGTAGAGAACATGAGGGAATGATGCTCACTGGCTTGTTTTCCATGGCCTGCCTGGACACCTTTCTTGTATAGCCCAGGCCCACCTGCCTAGGGGTGGCATCATCCATAGTGGGCTGGGCTCTCCCACATCAATCATTAACCAAGAAAATGCCCCAAAGACATGGCCACAGGCCAATCTGATGGAATCTTTGAGGTTCCCTGTTCCCAGATGACATTAGTTTGTGTGAAGTTGACAAAAAATGAACCAGCACAGTTGAAAAAAATNATAGTTATGTACAGTGGTGTGTGGTGATATTTGTGTATGCTCTAACAAATAAAGCTTGCCTGAAGATCAGAGGGCAAAGCTAAGCCACTAGTTAGCCATAGGGGCCAGGCAGTGGGGGCATATATCTTTAATCCCAGCACTTGGGATCTCATGCCTTTGTTCCCAGTACTTAGGAGGCNTATATNCCTTTAATCCCAGCAGTAGAGAAGTGGAGACAGGAAGTGATATGACTGGGCGGAGGAAAGAATATAAGGCGGGAGGAGACAGGAGCTCAGTCTTTTAAGCTGAGGAGTTGGTGAGGTGAGAGGTGGCTGTGGCTTTTTCCTTTGTCTCTCTGATCTGATTTATTAAGACCAATTAGGATTCATGCTACAATGGTGCATGCCTATAATCCTAGCACTAGGAAGGCTGAGGCAGGAGGATTACCACAAGTTCAAGGAAGCCTGGGCTGCATAGTGAATTTGAAGCCTATCTGGGATACATAGCGGCATGTATATTTTCAACAATACTTCACCCCATGTCCTCTTGTTGATGATCTACTCATTCTTCATGACAAATTAAAACACTACTGTTGGAAAGGGGCTCTCTGAGCTTTTGAGCAGGAGCCATTCCCACCCTGTGTTCTGTTGTGCTAATTATCCTTCTGATATCCTGGCCTTCCACTGCAGTAGGCTGTTAGCACTTGATAAGTGGCTAACCTCTTTAATAGATGGAACCTCAGCTATATAATCTCTATCTATTTCAGCACCTAATTACTTGCTCAAAGTAGATGCTCCACACAAATTTGTTCAACTGAGCTTTTGTCTTTTTCTTACTGTCTGAAGATATTAGGAATTGCTACTGATTTAGAACGCTTGCTAAAAACATATGATGTTCATCACCAAACCAAGTTTTTAAGTTAAATTAAAAACAAAACAATGACTTGACAGGCATAGCATGTAAGCATTCTGTTTAAATGAGAGCACTCATGAATGAACTGACAACAAAAGAAGCCATTTATCTCATTCTCAGGAACATCTGAAGCTTAAGACCATCCAATGTCTGCCTTGTCTCCTAAGCCGAATATCTATAGCTGTCTCTTATACACATCTAGATGTGTATAAGAGACAGTCCAATGTCTGCCTTGTCTCCTAAGCCGAATATCTATAGTGCCTGGGTTTTGTTTTCCCAACAGCAACTACAATTGAGAAGAAAGAAGACTCATTATCTCAGAAAAGAGAGCAATAGGTAGATGGATGGATGGATGATAGCTACATAAATGACAGACGGATGATAGATACAGATGGGTACATAGACAGAAGACGGATGGAAGATAGGCGATAGATAATACCTAGATGAATGACAGATAGACGGCAGAGATATAGAAAATGAATAGATAATTAGAAGAGAAGACATAAAACAGGTAGATGGATGGAAAGATAGGTGATAGATCCAAAGTGTCCTGAAATCCACACTGAAGATGTTAATTTACAAACGTATTAGGAGCTAAGCAAACAAGCTACCAACCTCATCATAAAAAGCTGATTTATTTCTAGGCAGCAACTCTGACTTATGAAAAGTTAGATTTTGACTCTCTGGCAGCTGCTAGCAATGTTTGTACAGCCCATGTCATCACACCAGACGACTGTTGAGTGACAAGACCGGGGATTTTGTTTTAATTGTAAAGGAGACAGATGAATGCTTTTGGCTGGATGATGAAATGTTCATCTTGGCTAATGATCACGTCTGTTACTCTTCCCACTAAAAATTTAATTTTATTTGATATTAACTAATAATTTGGGTCATAGTTAGGAGAGCATGAGTAGTCAAGCATGGTGGTGGTTGAGGCAGTAGGATCAGGAGTCAAGTTCAAGTCTGGGCTAAACAAAATCCTATCTCAAAAAAAAATTAAAAAGAAAAGGAAAATGAAAGAGCATGAGGACACTGTCAGAGTCCAGGTCAGTCTCTTTGAAATCTTCTCTTTTTCTAACTTCAGTACCAATAAAAATTGACTAAGCATAAATGCCACACAGAAGCTGAATACTGGAACTCCTGGTAATATTCCTTGGACAAAGCAGTACCTCTCAAGATCATCCTTAAAAGAGTAAAGCAAGGGTCAGCATAACATCTCAGAGAGCAAAGGTACCTGCAGCCACGCCTGATGATCTGAGTCATCCCTGGAACCTACATGGTGCAAAGAGAGAACCCACTCCCCTAAGTTACACACACACACACACACACACACACACACACACACACACACACACACACACAG
>LZPO01017396.1:239309-256092 GCA_001675575.1 Neotoma lepida
AAGGAAGGAAGGAAGGAAGGAAGGAAGGAAGGAAGGAAGGAAGGAAGGAAGGAAGGAAGGAAGGAAGGAAGGAAGCCAGCCAGCTAGCCAGCCAGCCAGCCAGCCAGCAAGCAAGCATAAAGGAATAAGGCTGTCCAAAAAGATCATGACTCTAACATCACTAGTACATTTCTTTATACTCT
The DNA here is from genome assembly GCA_001675575.1 of Neotoma lepida. NCBI lineage: Eukaryota > Metazoa > Chordata > Mammalia > Rodentia > Cricetidae > Neotoma > Neotoma lepida. The sequence continues at coordinate 239,492 of LZPO01017396.1, forward strand.
TCTTCAACCAAAAGCGTGCCTTTTTGGGAGTGGTGGGGGCAGGGGAGTCTGATATAGCTCAAGCTGCTCTCAAACCACTATAGAGAGCAGGGTTACCTTAAAGTCCTCATTCACTCTCCTCTACCCTCAAAGAATCACAGGTATGTGTCACCATGCCCAGTTGGTGGTGTGCTAGAAACCAAACCCAGGATTCCATGCACNCTGGGCAAGCACTCTCCTGGCTGAGCTGCAGCCCCAGCTCTGTACCCATCTTATTTATGCCAGATACTCTCTGCTCCACAAACGCAGCTCCCACAATACACAATGGAGATGGGTGTAAGTGCAGCTTTTCAGATCCCAAACCCAAGGTAATCTTAAAAGCGTGGATGTGCGGTATGCATTCCAGGCAGGGAAACGTGGAGAAATATAAAGCATGCTAACAATTACTTGGCACAGCAATGAGCTCATAATTCAGGTAAGTATAATGGCCAAAGTTCTCATTCACTCAATGACTGATGCTATCATTCAGTCTATTTTTAAATTTGAAATATTTTTTCAATCCTAAAATTCATATGGAAGCACAAAGCCCCAGAATAAACTAAGCAATACTAAGCAGAAAGAGCAATGCTGCAGATAACACAAACCTGACCTCCAATTACACTACAGAGCATAATAACAAAGACAGCACGACCCTGGCATAAAACAGTCACACAGACCATTAGGACAGGATGGAAATAAACCCACAAGTTACAGCCATCTAATATTTATCAAGATATAAAAGACCTACACTGGAGAAAAGACAGCCTTTTCAACAAATGTGCTGGGAGAGCTGGATTTCCACATTTGAGAAATCAAACTAGATCTAAATCTCCCATCCCATATGAAACTCAATTCAACGTGGATCAGAGACCTTAGTGAAAAGCCTGAAACTTCTAGGGAAAAACTCCAAGATATGGAATCAGCAAAGGCTTTCTGAGAAGGAGTCCTAGAGCTGGGCAGGAGCTCCAGGAATTGACAATGAGATTCCACAGCATGACACATACTGGAGATCTTTGCCAATCATAGACTAGGCATCTAGAACCTACAAATAACTGAAAAAAANTAAACACCAAAAGAACAAACCCTAATTGAACAGGCAGTTCCCAAAAGAACTAGCCAAGAAGTATTTGGAAGTATACACAGTATCCTTAACCACTATGGAAAAGCAAATGAAAACTATATTGAGATTCCATCTCATCCCAGGAAGAATGGCTATCATTAAGAAAACAAGTGACTAAAAATGCTAGTGAGGGTGTGGGTAGAGGAATCCTTATACACTGATGGTGGGATGTAAACTGGTAAACGTCCTATGGAAATTAGAACAGAGACTCATCAAAATAACTAAAAGTAGGGCTGAGGAGATGACTCACTGGCTAAGAGCACTGGCTGCTCTTCCAGAGGACAAGGGTTCAATTCCCAGCACCCACATGGTACCTCATAACTGTATGTAACTCTAGTTCTAGGAGATCCAACAGCATCTTCTGGCTTCTGAAGAAGACACCAGGCAAATAGTACACAGACATACATGCAAGAAAAACACCAAAACACTTTTTAAAAAAACTAAAAATAGAGCTATCTAGTTGTCAAGAAGGCTAGGTGGGTAAAAGCACTTGCCATTAAGCCTGACACTTGAGTTCAGTTCCCAGGACCCACACGATGAAAGAGGAGAACCAACTCCCACAAGTTGTTCTCTGACCTCCACAGGTACATGGTCTCCTCTCCTCTCTCTCTCTCTCTCTCTCTCTCTCTCTCTCTCTCTCTCTCTCTCTCTCTCACACACACACACACAAAGAGAGAGAGAGAAGGAAGGAAGAATTTTTAAAAATAACTCCTATGTGATCATATATAGCACTTCTGGGTATATTCCCAAAACACTGAGTCAGCACACAACACACAGATGCTGGCACATCTATGTTTATTGTGCACTATTTCCAACAATCTAACATGGAACCACCAAGATGTCCACCAACAGATGCTTGTATTGGCTATAAAGAAAAAGCAGCTTGTTTTGTTTGCAGAAAAATGGACAGAACTAGAGGTCATGTTAAGTAAAAACAAACCAGACAAGAAAAAGACAAAATACTNAATGTTTTCTCTCATATACAGACTCTAAATTTAAATATATGTATGCTATGAAAGCAGAAAAGAAACTGTCGGGGGGGGGAGGAGGAGAGAGGTGGGGAAAGTGACTAAGAGCACTGAACCTTCTTTAATGCCCCTTCTTTAAGCTGGGCTAATTAAACTCTCTACTTCTCACACTGGCGTGTTTACTGGCTCATCCGGGACAGCAAAGGTGCCAACACAGATTTCCTCACCTCTTACATCCTTCACTTCTTATTTAATCTGTAAAACTATCCCCAAGTGCCCCAACGTTCCTGACTCTTGTATAGATGACCACTCCCTACCAAATATACAGAATTAAAGATGTTTAGGGCTAGGGCTGAGACTGGGGACGTAACTCATGGGTACAGTGCTTATGCCAGTGAGAATGAGGACCAGAGTTCAGATCCCCAGCACTGACCTCAAAGCTAAGTGATTCCAGGAACATCAGTAACCCCAGTGATGGGAGACTCCCAGGANCCTACAGGACTACCACTACCCTAATGATCCAGTGAGACACCCTANTCACAAACTAAGGTAGAAAGGCTGGGTCTGCCAACACCTGGTCATGGAGGGGTGGAGCTCAAAGGCCTCACTTCTTCCTGAGGACTTATATGCAATTAACAGTGGGGGGTGGAGACATTACTCTCACCTGCATGTTNATTTAAACAATCCAGTGAACCTCACTGAGTCACACACAAAAATAAAAAAAAGGCAGATAGGAAAGGAAAGGGGGAGTGAGTTGGGAAAAGGAAAGGGACTATCAGGAATGGAAGGGGCAGATAAGGATAAAGGGCAAGGCAGATACCTTTGAAATGTATGTACCTGGCATGAAGGTGTCACAGTGAAGCCCACTGTTATGAATAATTAATATTGCTAATAAAGTATTAAAATATAAGGCAGACAGCGATTGAAAAAGATACCTGATACTGAGCTCTGGCCTCTACCTGCCTGAATACACTCATGCACAAACACATATATACACATACATCACACAAATAAATAAAATACTGAGGACTGAAGAAAATAAAGATTTAATATGGCAGGTCACAATCATGGCACTGATGCACTGATATCTCGAGATCAGTGTGAAATGTGTCACTAGTCACTGCAATGTTTTTCCCTTTCTCAATTGAGGTGAAGTTCACATGAGATGAGACTACTCATCGGCAAGTGTGTGTCTCAGTGATACTTACTAGATGCACAGCATTATGAAGCTGCCATCCCATGAGTATGACTATATTTTTAATAGGTGTACAATTCAGATTATCCTTTTAATGAGTCACCCTCACTTCTATGCAATATGGCATTCTCAAAAGGTTAAGAAATACACAGACATAATCTTGTAAACTAGGTACTCCCTGTAACTAGCAAGTCAAAGAATCTTACCAAGTCATCCCATTAGTGCACGAATTCATTCAGGTAGTCACTTGTGGTGGTATTTTTCTATGTCCCCCAATAAAATTTATCTGAGGATCAGAGGAAAAAGGTCAGGCGCTAGTCTTGCAATGTTAGCACATGCCCTTAATCCTATCACCTAGCAGGCAGGGTCTGTCTGGATCTCTGTGAGTTCCAGATCACACTAGGAACAGAGTCAAGCGTGGAGACACACACCTTTAATCCCAACATCAACCATAGAATTCTAGAGGTCTATACNGACAGACAGTAAGTGATGTAGCTAGGCTGAGAGAGCCAATGGGAGAACAGAACAGAAAGGAATATAGGCATGGAGATATAGGAAGTCACTCACTCTCTTTTGGAAGCAGCAGCGTTGGTAAGGTGAGGCTGGCGGCTATTCCTAATTCCTCTGATCTGTCAAGATTTTCACCCTATTTCTGGCCCTGTGTTTTTATTTAACAAGACCGTTTAGAAATTCATCTTANAGTCACTCATTCAGCTCTTCCTTGGTGCCTACCCCCTCCCCAAAACTGTGGAGATGGACACCTGGACAGTTGTAGTACTGAGCCAGGACTGTGGCTTACACAATTATAGTCAAAGGAGGGAATGGCCAACAACACCCTGCAACAGAACTGTCAAAGGAAAGGCAAGCTCCATGACAAAACCAATGACAAGATCAAGATGAATTAAGAATATGAGGACACTGAGCAGGCCAAGGAAGGTGGGTTTCTGTAAGGTCCCAGCCAGCAAATGAGATCCTATCTCAAAAAGAAAAAAGAAAAAAAAAAGCAAAAAAGCAAAAAAACAGAAGAGGAGGAGGGGCAGGAGAAGGAGGGGCAGGAGGGGCAGGAGGAGAAGGAGGCATTCTAGGCATAGGAAAGAAAGTAGTGAGCCATGTCCAGCTAGACTGCCGAGTACAGTTGTGCTATAGTGAAAATGCAGTGAGGACTTTAACATGCCAAGCATTCTTGTAAGAGCCAGGTGCCATTCCTGTTAACATAGCCAAGACCTCCTAAGAGTGAAGTCACTGGCCACAGAGCTGCACTGGAAGACAGCTGGATCCTCACCACTGTCCAGCTTCAGAGTTTCCTCATCAGTAGAGAATTCACACTACATCTGTCTGTTTCCAGGTTCTTCTTTTTAATAAAAAAGAAGCTCAGAGCCTGTGTCTCCAGGCTTTTTAATAAACCTAATTGCAAAATTGCAATTTTAAGGTAAAATCTAAAATGTGGTACTATACACTGATGGTGAACAAATGACTTGGGTGAACAATGAATGGGCACCACTAAGAACCCCTCTGGCCACTGTGCAAGGAAGAGAGCAGGTGACAAACCACATCATATCATGTCTTCTGTAGTATGATGACCCTGTCCAGCTCAAGATGTGCTTATCCCATTGTGTGCCTCTCCCAGAGCATGGAGAGAGGGCAGGGCTTTAACAAAGTCAGTAATATAAGCATATTTATGTCTTTCAGCAATTACTTGAAAGGAATAAGAAGAAGAAACCAGAGGGAAAAGAGGCCAGAAAAAGGAAAATCATTAGGATGCCATTTATAATAAATCCAGAAGGTGATAAACTCTGTGAGGAGTCAGACGTGAAAGAGTAAATGACTCCCAAGGACATGAGTCAAGGGAGCTGCCAGCTCAGAGCCTGTGTCTCCAGGCTGCATGGACCTAGGAATGCTATAAAGAGTGGACTGCAGAAGACTGCTAACATGATCCTATGCCATTAAACAAGCTGAGTCCCAAGATGAGTGACACAGTAATGTCAACTGCAAAGAATTCAGAAATGACTAGGTAATAAATACTAAAACACTAAAGTACAGCTGTATTAAAATCTGAAATGAATGTTATAATCCAGAAATAAAATACTTCATCACAGACAAAGAGTGGGGATCTGAGATATATTCTTTCATAAAAGTGATATCATTGCAAGACACAAATCTACAGGATGCAATCCTTACACATGAGCTTCAAACAAGCTTCTCAATGGAGCTCCATCAGAGAAGTCATTTAAGGACCTAGGTGCTGGGGGAAGGCAGAGGAGGGAGCAAATAAGAGCAAAGCATGACACAAAGGATGGAAATGTCACAAGGAAACTCATTACTCTATATGCTTAAATAAAACAGTTAAGTAAAGCCAGATTCATATTTTATTAACATGACAAGTATAACAAGATAAATACATCATAAGAGTCTCAAATCACATAATTAATGTAGCTTATGTAACACATTCCTATTAATAATCTTTTATTATACATGAACAGTAAAATAACATTAGATAAGCAATGAAAAAATCCAATCAGAGAGGCTTTCTGACGTTCAGACTGGAGTCTTATTGACACAGTGCTATCTAATAATAATCCTTGGATTTAGAAAGCAGAAATCTCTTCATAGCGGTAAACAAACATGTTCCTACGAGACTGAAGTTTTAATTACTATCACTTCTGCAAATACAAGATAAAAACAATGTGCCTCACTATAGCCTCTTATGTAAAACAGGAAACAATGTATTCCACAAGGCCAATTAGGTTACATAAATAAAACGGTCATGATACTGGGGTGAGTTCTGCTACTGAGCCTGGTACTACATTAAACATGTCTGTCTTAATCATGACTTCTAGGGAGATTTTGTGGAGAGTGGCTGCCCCCTTTCTGATGTTGTCTGTAAAGATTAGAAGCCAGTGACAAAATATGCTGGTGCTCTTCAATAACCCATTAGAGAAAAACCTATGAATCAGCTTTAGTAGCAGGTCTAAAAACACAAGTGATAGTACCAAGTAGTAGTTATTTACTTTTATACAAATAAATATTTATTGAGCAACCATATTATTCTTGAAACCAAAAGAGATATGATCCCTGAACATAAGGAGCTAGAGCTCTACAGAGGCCACATAAACACCTAAAAAGACAGAAATACAGAGAGAAAGAAAAAAGATTCCAGCCAGTAAAATGAAGTCAGGTTCAAAAGCTATAGAATATAAACACTCTTAGAATTCCCAGGTAGCTGAAGTCANTGTGTTCCTTCAAGGGGGAAGGGGATGAGGGGTGGAGGGAAACATCTTGGTAGGAGAGAAGCAAAGCTCTGTCTACAGTAACATCCTGCTTAGTTTTATCTATCTCAGATAAAGAGCCCTAATCATCAAAATTCCTAAGTACAATGGTATTGAAGCAAATAAGGCTGTCTCAATCCTGTTCTCACCTTGCCCTGCTGTAGCCCTAGGAAGTCAAACCACTTCTCTAAACCAGCTTTCTTATCTGTAAAATGCAAATAGCATGCCCTTTCCTTACTAGATAAGAACTGAACAAATGCACACAGCACAAATGCATACGGCAGGTGCCTAAAAAATGCTAGCTGCTACCTGAATGACAGAAAATGTCATCCCAACCACCAAAACAGGACAATTATTCAGAATTTTGCATTTTTACTTAACCCACTTAATTGAAGTATGATTAATAAAGAAAAATCTGTCCATATTTAATATATAAAACGTGATGAGTCTGAAGTTAAGCATACACCTATGAATATTTCTTTTAAGAAAGTGTTTAACTCTTTTTTTTTTTAAGTGTTTAACTCTTGGTGAGAGGCCCACTATGTTTGGAAGGCCCTCTAAGACTCATCCTGGGGTGTGGCGTGGTGAGGTGTGGTGTGGATCTGATAAATCATGTTGGAAGGTTCCTTTGTGAGAGATATCATACCCAAACAGAATACTACAGAATGACACATTCATAAACCTTGTCTTGAGTATTTAGTCTACCAAATTAACAGTGTAAAGGGGAGCAAAGAACTCCCCTTAAATCATGTACCCCAGCTCCATGTTCAGTTAGAAACAAAGAAATGTGGAATTTATAGTTACTCTCTTACAGAGAACCCAAAAACCCAGAATTCAAAAAAACCCAGACTAGTAGTGACTGACAAGACCCCAAGACCCAAGCCACCAATCAGCCGTAGCCCTGAAGTCCAGACGGGCAGCTGCTTGTGGCACAATCTGTGGGTGCTCTCCCTATCTCTGTTCAGATCACACCAATGGTGTGGGAAGAGTCTTTATGGATCAGTTTGTCATGTGACTGTACAACTACAATTGTGTTAGCAGACCCAGCCAGAAATCATGGCAATGGTGTGATCATGTGAGTATGCTGGCATGACTAAGAAAATAAACTGAGTCTGCTTGGTGGTGCCTACTGGAGTTGAATAGCATCTTTCCCAAGGTAGCTTTCACTTTCAATGTAGAAGAATTGCTCTCAAGCTACCAACAAATGATCACACGGAATCAGATAGCTCAGCTTCTATGAACTCTGCAGATTGATATTTGGATCCTTATAACATGATGACTTGTGTGATTATGAATACANAAAATAAAGTCTTCTGGTATAGCCATTTAAGCATCACGGAGTGAGTAAATACTGCAGTGAATCCTAACACTTGAAATAGAATCTTCCAGAGTCCAGAAATCCACCTGGCTGCCAAGAATAATACTTCCGTGGTTCAAGCAATACCAGTACCCTGAGGGGCTTTCACTGACATAACCATATGAGTTACTACATGTTGGTTAAAATAGAAAAAGCAGGCATTTGTGACTGTACAGTTTGCAGATATCTTTAAAATACTCATAAAGATTATACAAATATTGAAGATTCTAGGACTATTCAGCATTTGTGTAAGATGTTTGGTTCTATGGGGTTTTCCACTGTTTTAATGGGGGGGGGGCGCACATAAATCTCTTAAACCAGTAACGCTGAATGAAGCCCTGTGATGAGAACAGAACAAATACATGAGTGGTTCTGGCTTTGGGCTGAGGCAGAAACAACTGCCACAGGACAAAATCGAATCAATTAGATACTGAAGAAAACCTTTCCGTTCACCAAGCTATAATGAAGCAGGGTTTGCTGGGTTTCCCGGCAGTCAAACAAGCGCACAGTGTCTTCTCAGTATTTCACACATGACTTCTATTTCAGCCCCGATGTCAAACTCAACATCACACATCATGGCACAAAGAAAGAATCAGTTTAGCTAGTTGAGTGAAACACCAGACAGCTGCTAGCAGAGACAGGTCACGGCTGGGGAGGGGCACAGCACATTCAGTTCGCTGTGTTTTCCTTCAGAAGAATGTCAATAAAAACCATGGCCAAATGAGGTATTGAAGGGAAAGTCCCGCTATGCTGTAAACCGCTGGGTTAACCTAACAGTGGCAGTCAGGCAAGTTTGCAAAGGGGAACCCTGGCCAAACATACGGCTGCCAAGAACTTAAAGAAAGCTGTCTTTCTCCCTCAGTGTCCCAAGGAAGGGACGGGTCCCACATTTAGAAACGTTATTTCGGGGACCAATAGCAATTTATTTTGATAGAACCACTGGATGTTTTTTCTTCAGTTCTCAACAAAGGAGCCATATTAGGAAATAATCTTGCAAAAAGCAAAGTACCCCCTCCCCCTTGCCCACGATCGATGCACACACGCGGTGCACAATGGCCGGCTCGCCCGCACTCGCCCACGCGGCCGCCTAATCCGGCAGCGGCCCCGCCGCAGCCCCTGCGCCCGAGGCCCCGCCGTCGCCGGGAGCCGCTCGGCGCTCGCTCCAGGGCTGCCCGCCCCCCAGCGGGGCCCAGGGGAAGCGGCTGCCAGCAGCCGGGACGCCGATCCCCGCGGGGCAGGGGGCGCTCCGACGCCCACCTGACGGTCTACCGGGGCGGGCACGGCGCGGCCCCGGCCCAGCACGCAGGGCTGAGGCTCAGCTGTCACCCCGCCCGACCGCGCGCGCCTTGAAGCAAGAACTTGGCGGGCGGTGGGCACACGGACCCGGATGGCCTCGGGGGTTCCGCGGGCCCTCCCCTCCCCGCAGCCCCGCTGCCTCGGCACTCACCTTCTTCCGGGGCTGCCATTTCATCATATTTGTACAGCCGACCCGGGGAGCATCAAGATGTGGGCTGGGGGCTGGGGGCAGATGCAGGGCGGCGGCGACTGCAAGTCATGCTGCCTTCTTNCACCCCCTAGTTCTTTCCCGTGTTCGCAGCGAGGGGGAAGAGCCCGGGAGAGGACCGACAGTCTTCGTCTTCGGTTCAATGCGAAGTGCCGCGGCCACGACACTCTCCCACGGGGCTAGGAAGTCCCAGCAGCCAGCGGCTCACCCGGGCCGGAGCGGGGCATGTTCCCTAACCCGAGCTCACGAAAGGGACCCGTAGCCAGCGACAGGAGCTCTCCGATCAGCCGCAGACCACTCAGAGCAGAGACCCACGACACGAGCTGCCACAGAAACCCGGCCGGGCTCCTACCATCCAGCCCCTTTTGACGAATTCTCTTCTCGAAAAAGATTAGACAAGCAATGAAACCCTCACACGCAGCCTGGAGCAATTCCCAAAATCTGGGTGTATTTCTCGTTTGTAAAATTTAGCAAAGAAAATTCCAAAGATCTGTAATCAGAGCTTCTCTGCGCAGTTTTCTGCTTCTTAGACAACTTGGGATCGGATCTGCCCATTCGAAATGCCTACCTTCCCTGAACACGGTAAATAGGAAAACTTGGTTTGTGTGTTTAGATTTTTTTTTTTTTTTAATTCCCAAGAACCTTAGTGGGGAAAGGCTGGAAGGAAATCCTGCAAGAACCTAACTCCACAGCTCAGTCTGCACTAATGACTTCCTTCCCTTCAGTATGAGCACAGCCCAGCTCCAGCCACACAGAGCACAAGGTTTCTGGGTCTTAGTGCCACGACATCTACTACATAGCAAAAAAAGTANAGCTACAGTTCCACAGGCAGCCACAGGCTGGCTAGGAAACCTCTCAAGAATTCTTAGATTTGTGTGAGCTACATGGAGAAATAAAAAGGACAAGAATCCAAATCAAACGGGGGCTGGAGAGATGGCTCCGCGATTTGCACAGAGGACCTGTTTCCAGAGGCCAAAAATTAGTTCACAACCACCAGCCACACCAGTTCCAGGAGATCTGACCTCCATTGGCTCGTGCACATGGCTGTGCACCTAAACTCATACAAGCAGACACACTTAACATAAATAAAATAATAAATGAATCTTTTGAAAGGCCATAAACATTCTGATTTAAAGAAAAAAATACTTGAGATATATAACTAAAAAAATCAGAAATTTTGCCCCAAATGAACTTAAATATAAATCTTATTTGCTTCTCTAAATTAACTGCTTTTTAAAAAATAACAAAGTCTCACCATATAACCCAGGCTGGTCTTGAACTTGTGGGTTCAAGCCATCCTTCCACTTCACCCTCCTGAGTAGCTTAGCTGGACCTATACGCAGAGACCACCGTGCTTGAATAGCATTAATTTTATCACTATAAAATATTACTATAGAGACTGAGTTTTATTCATCTTTTGTGTACTTTTGTGTACCATAAGATTCCATCTTATGGATGGCGATTAATCTATAAATACAAAATACTATGTAATACTACTATCATTTATTATCATTTATTAACATGCCTGTCAACTCCCATTCCACCTTAAGGTTATTTTGGTAGCTGCTAATATAATCAGCAGTAGAAGTTACTATCCTACTAACAGATGCAGACATTATTAACTGATGCAGTATGCATCCAACATTCCCTACACACTGGCAGAACTAACTTATACAGGGAATCACACACAGGTGTGTCACTATAGCAGGTTATAAACAGTCATTAAAACACCAAAAACAATGATAGTCAATCTTCAGTGACCACATAGATTTTTCTCATTTTATTTTCCATAGGGGCACACTGAGATACACATATAGAGTATGAGGGCTGGAATTCAGACCCATAGAACCTTACTTCAGAACCTGTCANTATATACTGAGCACCACAGCTATGTGCCATATAACCCTGCCATGTCCTTGCACAGCTCCAGGGACTGGGACCTGACTGGGGTGGAAAAGGAATGAAGAAATGACAGACAGATGGACACTCGGACAGAAAAGCTGGGGTCAGGTGGACTGGGCTCTCTGATGAAGAAACCTCATCATTCCCAGAAGTTCAGCAGGTTTATTACAGAGTTGAACAGGGGTGGAGTTATTGCATTCAGATGACCAAGGAGTCGTGATTATTATATGCAGATGAATTAAGGAGACAGGTTTAGTGATCTCACTTGGAACAGTCTTTGTAAGGGCACAGTCTTCAGCCTTAAATATCAAGGAGAGAAAACTATGGTAGACATTTTCTGTACATATCATCAACACTTGCATTTCGGTCTCCCAAGAAGGCTTTGCCATCTCTCTGAGCCCAAGGCTCTGGGGTCCCTGACAAGGCTCTGCCTGTGTCAACAGCACACATTCACTCAGGGCTTCACTTATTCAGGACTTCCTCTGTTCTCTATATACCCCTCTCATCATCAGATTGTTTGTCAACCCCTTTCCTGGGCACTACAAATATGAGGAGGAGACTGTTCCAAATCATGACTTCAGCCACAAAGAAATCCAACATTCTCAGTGTACTGTGACATACTCAAATTATTCTGGCAACTTTGTATTCATATCCTACTAGAATTGAAAATTCCATATCAACCTACCTAAAATCATCCTCCCTTCCTAACTGTNCTGTTTCTGTCTGACGTCACTATGTTCCCAGGACCACAAACTCACCCNACATCATTTCTCACATCTAATCTATCNNCAACTCCTCTCACTTCTTTCCTAGATGTCACTTTCAAATTCTTCTTGCTGGCACCCGAAGCCAGAGCCCCGTGAAACATTTGCACCAACCAGGTACAAAGCATCACAGAGGACAGAAAGGACCAGATGAAATCCCTAAGCTAAAGGAGGTTACCAAGAAGTCAGGCAGTCTGGTAAGAGACAACTACTGCCTAGTTAAGTAATTAAGGAGCTCTGTGGCCAAAGGCTATTGTGGGAGTTAGGTGGAGAACTTCTTCACAGAAGAACTGGAAGTAAAAATGCAGGGGAGCCAGGAGGTGGNGGCACANNCCTTTAATCCCAGCACTGAGGAGACAGAGGCAGGTGGATCTCTGTGAGCTCGAGGCCAGCCTTGTCTACAGAGCAAGTTCCAGCACAGCCAGGGCTACACAGAGAAACCCTGTCTTGAAAAACCAAAATGCAGGGGAGATGCAACTAACCCAAAGCCAAAAGCCAAGGTACCTGCCACAGCTGCAAAGTCTCTGAGGATNTGACCCCACCTCCACCTTTCTGAACTCATTCTCCCCATTCTCCCTTCCTGAGTCCTCGCACACTGGCTTCTCACTGATCCTTGAACATGCCACGCACACAGTTGTGGTGCTCTGCACCTGGACCAATCTTCCTCCTTGGCTCCTTCCTCACACTAGAAAGGTATCTAAAATGACTGCTGTTTTCTATCCTCCTCACACTGCTACAGTTTAGTCCATAGCTCTATCACATATTTTGTTTTTTATTTAAAAAAAAAGTCTTTTTGCTCCACAAGAACATAAATTCCAAAGGAACAGGAACTTAAAGATTTATTTTTATCTGATATGTATGGGTATTTTGCCTGCAATGCTGGAGGAGTCAAGAAGAGAGCAACAGACCCCCTGAACTGGAGTTATAGATGCTTGTGAGCCACAATATGGGTTCANGGAATCAAACCTGGGTCCTCAGGAAGAGCAGCAAATGCTTTTAACCCCTGAACCATCCTTAGCTGTAGGAACAAGACTTTGTTGCATGGTGGCATTCACATCATTTTCAGCACTTGTGAGGTGAAGGCAGGATGGCAAGTTAGAGGTCATCCGGGGCTACATAGCAAGATCCTATCCTAGATATACATAGACAAACCAATATCCATCTATAGGCCCTAACATATACCAAGTAGTCAATAAATATTTGTTGAATGAAAGAAAGAGAAAAAGGAGAATAATNTGAGCAAAAGGAACAAGCATATGTAAGATGTCCATGTGTTAGAGTACCTCAGTGCTAAAGCACCTGTCTGGCACGTGCTTGGTTTAATCTCCAACACCACACACACACACACACACACACACACACACACACACACACAGTGTAACTTTTTAAATGAACAAATGGAGCACCCAGCATGTATTCACAGTACTAGGGAAGCAGAGGCAGGTGGATAAAGAATTCAAGGTCATCCTCAGCTACCCAGTGAGTTCTAGGCCAGTTGGGCTACCACAGGAGATCCCTATCAAAATTAAAAATAAAAAAGAACAAATGAAGAGAGAGCAGAAAAGAATGGTGATTGGAAGAAACTCCATTCTGCTTCACACAAAACAGAAAGTGCTCTGTTGTGGGGACCAAAATGGAGTTTATTGTATAGGATAAAAAGTAATGAAAGGGTTAACAGTAAGAAACTGGGCACAGTTGAATCTCTCTCTCTCTCTCTCTCTCTCTCTCTCTCCCTCCTTCCCTCTCTCTGTCTCTGTCTCTGTCTCTCTCTCTTTCGTGTGTTCCAGGCTGACCTTTAATGCCTGTGCTCAGGACATCATCCTGACTAAGCCTCACAAGTTGTTGGAATTATGGGCATGTATCAAGTTCAGCCCAAAGCAGCATTTAATTTTAATCTACCTAATACAAAAGAAAATATTAACTCTGATTTTATGAGGCTCTTATGAATTTTTTAAACTATGTGCATGGTTAAAAGGCTTATTATAAGTCTTTGACAGATAACAAAACCAAAGTTCAGAGAACTTANGTGACCTGTTCAAGGCCACATCATAGCCGACAGCAAGCAAAGACCCAGACTCCTGGGCCTGCTGGGGAGATGAGGATGGCTGGCGGTTGTTCCTTTTGTCTGCCTCTGACTTTCTGTATAACACATATTTTCAGAAGGGTATGGAAAGTAGCATGAATACATGAAATTGGTCTAAAACAGAGTTATGAGGATTGTGACCCTGGAGTACAGGAGGTAAGCAGCCATGTCAAAGCCTCCAACCTGTAAGGAGGAGCTGCGAACTCCTAAAGTATTCTAACACACCAACCAAAGCATACCTATAGGACTAAACTCCATCTGCCTGTCCTAAAGTGTGGTTGTTGACTTAGCCACTCAAGGCTCCACTTTCCCATATGAAAATTAGGCAACCAAACAGTTGCTAATCTCTGGGGCCTTTTCCAAAGGTATCTGCAGTCCACCTCCACAGGACCTTGGTCTATGAACTCAACTTCCTTGCTCAGATCATACAAAGTTATTAAACAGAGGGCAGGAGTGTCTCATCCATGGGCTGTATCAATAAAGGACACAGAAAATGCCTGGTGTTTCTGTCAAAAGAGAATCAATCCAATTACACCAGAGTGATCCAAAGCTTTCAGGTGACTTCCAATTGTTTAGATACCTCACCTGTGAGTCACTTATTTGTAATCTGCATGGCATTTCCCACCCTGGAATCTGTGACTGTTTTAGCTTTCACTTAAAAGAGGACCATTAACTAGAAGCTTTTAAATATCATTTTAAACACCATTCTGAATCATTTTATTTTTTCCCCTTTGTACCTAGTTTACTGGGCTTAATAGAAATTGAATTGGTATTTATAACTGAGATATTCACAGTTTTACCTTCTACCAATATATGCACCATTAGGAATTATTTATATGAAGCTACTAAGTTACCACAGGTCAAAATGACTTGCACACACATTAATATTATTGCTTCCAAAACTCAACACCAAGGATATATTTTCCAGATCTTAAGTTACTAAAGGGCATTTTCTAACCTCCTGATTTTTAAAAGATACTTTAAATTATATTATGTATATACATTTTTACCTGCATATATTTATATCTGTGCATCATGTGTATGCCTGGTACTTATGGAGGCCAGAAGAGGGTATCAGATCCCCTGGAACTGAAGTTACAAATGATTGTGAGCCATCATATGGGTGCTGGGAATTGAACCCTGGTCCTCTAGAAGAGCGGTGCTCTTAACAGCTGATCCATCTCTCTAGCCCCAACCTGATTTTTTAACACAACACTTTGCAAATGACTTCCCTAAACACAATTGCTGTAAGCCAGTCTAGTACATAGTGTGTACTCCAGTAACTACTAGTTTATCCAAATCTGAACAAAAGCACAAGTACATGAGTGGTGGAAGAGTCCCTAAGGACTGGCATGTGTCACACTGATCATGGCTAAATGCTTGGAAATGCCAGCTTCATGCTCATCTGCAATGATCATGTTTTTTTGGGTTTTTTTTTGTTTTGTTTTGTTTTGTTTTGTTTTGTTTTGTTTTTTTGGTTTTTCGAGACAGGGTTTCTCTGTGTAGCTTTGGCGCCTTTCCTGGAACTCACTTGGTAGCCCAGGCTGGCCTTGAACTCACAAGATCCGCCTGCCTCTGCCTCCCGAGTGCTGGGATTAAAGGTGTGCGCCACCACTGCCCGGCCAATGATTGTGTTTTAAACACAATGTGAAACTATATTTGAAGAATACAGTTTCCTGTTGTTTTAGAGACCTCTGAATTATTTTAAAGTACCTAGAGAGGTGTAGAGAATGTAAATGGACAAAGGTAGAAGTATATCTGGTACCAAGAAAATTTACTTTGCTAGTGACATTTCACACATGTTAAAGTCTTGCTTTGCTAAGAAACTTCAATAACTTGCCACAGTCTGAGTGAACCACATACCCCACTGGCTGCAGGAACTGCCTCCATCCTCCTACCGCACAAGGTCCACTTCTAAGGGTCTTACTTCACCTCCTCCCACTGGCAGCACCTCTGGAGAGGCTGGGTGTCCTGTTTAGTTCAACACTAACTAAGCACCCACTATATACCTAGGCTCTGGGAGCCAAGACAGAAATGAGTGGTGGCTGTTATGCTGGAGGGAGGAGCAGTCAGGTAGAGTAAGGAGCACAGCTAACAAAACAACAGCAGCAGCCAACACTTCCTGATCACATACTTGGCTCCTGGGAGTGCAAACCAAGTACTTGAAGACAGGTACTTGGAGGCACATTCTGACACTGGGGCTACGGAAGCCTGGGGACAGTTAAATCTGACTCTGATGGCTGGAACAGGCCACAGCAGTTTTCAAAAAGCAGAAAGAGGCTCAGAGTGGCAGTGTTCTAGACTCAGAAAAGAGCCCAAACCTGCAAGGCAAGTCATTAGCTCATCCAATAGACCCTAAAGTGCAAGGCAAGCTATACTGGAATTAAGTTAGGAAGACTAACTTAATTGGAGGCCAATGTGAGC